>JAMKCH010030063.1:0-19113 GCA_023653785.1 Ophioderma brevispina
ACAAACAAACTAATTTTACCCCCTTATTTTACAAATTTCCCCACATTTCCCAGAGGTTGAACCCAAAAATTCTGATTCAGCACCCTTCAAACTATAGAAAAATATCTTCAAACCTTCTTCCCTAAACTTCTAGAATGGGATTCTCATTTATAACCCTACTATATTTGTTTCAGATTAAGTTACGGCCAACTTAAGGGGGAGTATAGGGTCTGAAGCAGTGAACTTTGAAATGATTTTTCTTAATTTTCCTTAATAGTGGTATATACATGTTACACATCATAATGTAGCCCATGTCACAAAGTTTTAAAATTCATGTCAATTTTTGCTCTGGTTGCCATGGTAACCACATAAGGCCTCTGATTGGCTAAACACTAGAACAAAATTTAACTAAATAACTAAAACATGCTAGTGGGATGCAGGGGGTAAATATGCAGTGAACCATGAAGCTGAATTTTTAATACCGTTGCCATGGCAACTGCCAATCTACCAATCACATCATTTTATGGCGTAATTTGAATTTGGAAGACAATTTTGAAAATCGGCCTTCATGGTTCACTAGCCCTACATTTGCTCAATATGTGTGCCACATTTCATGTGCATAGCATCTAGCGTTCTCTAGTTACGTTTGTTTTCGTTTTAGATGTTTGCGTATTTTAACGAAACGAGTTAAAGACCTTGAAACATTTAGACAAAATTGATGGCGCTTTTGATGTGAAATATGGATTTTTTTTAAATTTCATTTTACACTGAATTATCATAATTATTAATGAAAGAATCATCGAAATCAGTGCATCCATTGTCCTGTAATTAATTTTTAAAATAATTTTCTTAAAGGTGCATTTCGTGATTCCAGCACTTTCTGTGTTATTGATGGTTCGCTAGATATCCCTGAGAAAAAGTTATTCACAAAATTTGAGTTGATCCCGATTTTGAGGTTTTGTGTTATGAGCAAATACTTGATTCCCACGGCCCCATAGGCCACCGTGCTGTAATTTATGTCCGTTTACGGACAGAAAATACAAAATTGCAAATTTCTTACAGATACGACCGAATTTGCACGTAAGAGTTGGTAGACATGTATTACTAAGGCTAACGGTTCAGATAATACAAAAATCTCAACTTTCTTGAGGTAAGTCGGGGACGAGGTTGTGGATCACAAAATGCCCCTTTAAATGTCGCAGGGTGAAAAACAATAAAATACATAAAAAATAATTTACCCAGTGACATTTAATTACTTTAAATTATGGAACAGATAATATGATTTAGCCATTGCATTATCTCATTTTCTTAAATGGAACAATTATTTACCATATTCATATCCCCTAAAGTTGGCCTTCAAATTGCCTGGATATCTTAAAGGGGGGACATGGCGTCATTTTCATACAATATTATGATTGTTGCAATCACAGCACATAGTTTCTTTGAATACAAGCAAGTGATATACCAAAATGTTCGGTATGATGAGCCTTTTTCAAATATATTTGTCTTGGATCATATCAACCTCCGGTATGCTAATTAGCAGGGGTCAAAGGTCACCGCACCAAGAAAATCAGAAATTCAAAATGACAATTTTGCCCCCCCCCAATTTATCTCAAAAATAGAAAGTTATTTGAACATAGTTTGTTTCTTAAACAATTACTATGGCCAGGATCTGTGATCCTATGAGAGCGTTTACCAAAATTATATTCCGTGTTGCCATGGCAACCGTTCAAACTTCATCATTGCATTTTTGTTGCTGGTACTCCAAAATCATGTAACCAAAAACTAAGGGTTCTTATACAAAATCCTCTCATGGAGCATAGTATGTGCACTAAACTAGTCAACATAGGTCAAAACCGTTTTTGAGATCAAGTGGGGGTGGCAAGTTTGCAACCTTCGAAAAAATGGCAAAAAATATGCCTTTTTAAAAAAAACTAAAAAATCAGTCTTTTTTATATTATTACAATTAATTAATTATTGCAATTTGTTTTTTAATTCTATTTATCAATCTATTATTAATCTGTAAATGGTCACTTTTACCCACAATTATTTATTTTTGTAATTCCCTTAAATATTACTGGGGGCTTGAAAAACAAAGTAAATGTAGCTCTTTCTTTATCTCTGTGTGACTAGTTAACTCTGATCACAACACATAAAATTTAAACGAAGTGTCTGATTTCATTTCCCACATCACAAATAAAAGCAAAGACTCCTGAAAGTTGGTGAGAATTCATAAATTTAGAAACCTACATTGATCTCTCAAAAGCAAACTGACACCATTTCCCCCCTTGGCCTTTTATTAATGTCCCCCTCTGTTTTGGAGCATGTTATTTTTATGTAAAATATATTTCTATTCTTTTCGTCCAATGCCTCGACTATCCAATGTGCGATCAATTAAAGAAATTTCATATTTTGTGAAAATGTGCATGCCGCTTTTAAAAAGAATCACGTTGGGGCAATGTAACAAACCATCACATTTCAGGGTGATGAGCTCTAAACTTGTGGCCTTCATACGCTTACAGTGGGTTTTAATATAGGGTGTCTGGGACGATATGTTTTTTTCCGTAGTCAACTTGTGCAATTACACTATAGCTTGAAAGATGACGGACTTTGTCTATTTCACTAACAAAATTTAACCACATTACTTTCTCAAATTCAGCAGAGCTAGGCTACCCCTCACACGTCCCAGACGCTTTGTGATGCACTGCCTCCAGTATGGCTTTGTACATGCATGGTACATTTTCCGCAATTCCACTGAACTCAAAAACACTCTACCTCAACAACTCAACTCATGAAATAGTTTTACACTGTAGTCCCAGAGAGGCTTGGCGTACCGTCAGGCAATCATGACCATCTGGGGAAATTCCCAAGTCATCCGCAAGAGGGGACAACAATTTCGATTTGTCCCGGTAATTTTCCTTCAAAGAATTTCTGAATGGGACAATGTGTGTGAAAGTCCTCCTTTTCATAATTTGGCTCATATTTATGCTTAAATTGGGTCAACATTCCTTAAAATATATGATAGGAAATGCAAATATTTGGGTCCACTTTGCCCACTTTTATAAGCCAGACGGAGCCTTTCCTCTGCCACTGGTCAGACACAAAAACCCTGGCATGGAGGGTGTACTTGGGGCCAATCTTCCACTCACAATGTTTTAAAAAAATAATGTGAAATAATAATACTATTGCAAAGTGTAGCACGCCAGCAAGAAATGTTTGAAAATTTTGAATAAAAAGCCAATCGCTTTCTCCATGGCAAAACATTCCACATATTGGACATTAAGTCAACTTTGACAAATATATATTCAAGGCCATCAGAACATTTTGCCTTTCCAATGAACTACAGCCAGATCGAGCACATGTCAGAACAAGGCGAACTCGTATTTAGCGATGCGTAAAATATGATCCCGCCGAGTCCGATACTAACTGCACAAAATGCAACTGCAATTGTATGAAGTTGTAACAATACGAATCCCAAAAGTTGGTTACCTTTGTTAAATGACTCAAGATCTTAAAATTAATCTGGCAAAAATCCTAAAATTCACTAAATTTAGTAAAATATTATAATTTATTATAATTTATAATTCAATTTGGCAACACTATTTTTGAAAAAATCATGTAACCACATTGTAAATTTGGGCCCTGTACGGGGTCTGGAAAGGGGCGAAACACTGAATTTACATATTTTCACATTTTCCAAGAAACCTAACAGGCCTGGCAACCATGCAAACCCAAAAGACTGATCCACATGCTGCAAAACATACAAAAAACCTTTCAAAGAAAACATGTACTACATAGTTAATACTTTTGTTGTTGTATACTTTGCCTACCCCCCTATCAATTACACTGATTTTTGGCATATTAATTTAGCTCATTTGCATATTTAATTTGCCCGAAATATGGCCCAAAATCTAATCCGGTCGAGAACTCCTCAGTCCGCTTCCTTCCACCCAGTTCATCATACACCTTAACGGAACTCCAGAAAACTGTACACCAGCCTTTCGGAAAATTTTCATAATTAGCAAATTAGATCTGATTAGCATATTTACACCCAAAATATAATCAGGCCGAGAACCCAATCAACCCGCTTCTTTCCACCAAGTTTATCATCGTAGCCCCATACGGAAATCCCGATAAATCGTACACAATATGTCAAATGTTGACATTTTCTGTGCAAATTGACCTTTTCCCCTTGACATTTTTCCCCTACCCCTTACAGACCAGGGGCAGACCCTGGGTTAAATGAATTACAATGTGAGTAGGGGTTTCCCTCTCTCCAATATACCAAATTATTGGCTACTCTAAGCTCATCCAGACAACAAGATATGCCCAAATTTCCCCAGGGTTAACATGTTATCACGACTTGTTCCAGGGTTAACATTTTTATCACGGACATACGGACATACAGACCCAGGGGAAGACCCTGGGGGAAATGAATTACATGGTGATTAGGGGTTTCCCCTTCTACAAAATACCAAAGTTTTGGGCTCCTCTAGCTCATCAGAAAAAAAGATATGCCCATGTTCCAGGGTTAACATTTTTCACGGACATTGTTTCCAGGTTTAACATTATTTTATCACGACATACGGACATGAACAGACCCGGGGAAAGGACCCTGGGGGAAATGATTACAGGGTGAGTAAGGGGGTTTCCCCTTCTACAATAACCACTTTTTGGCTACTCTAGCTCATCCAGAAAAAAAATATGTCCCAAATGTTCAGGGTTAACATTTTATTACGGACATTTTCCAGGTTAACATTTTTTATCACTGACATACGGCATGACAGACCCAGGGGAACCCTGGGGGAAATGAATTAATGGTGAGTAGGGGTTTCCCCTTCTAACAATATACCATTTTTGGCTAGCTCAGCTCATCCAGAAAAAGATATGCCCAAATTGTTTCCATGTTAACATTTTTATCACGGACATTGTTCACAGGGTTAACATTTTTAATACAGACATACGGACATTCGGACATACAGACGGACGGAGCCCATTTTATAGTCCCCTCCGCACTTTCGTTCTGGGGCCGGGGGGACACTACCACACATAATACAGCCTCTCTGATTGGCTCATTACAGGACCCAATATGAGATAGCCCTCTGATAACCAATCAAAATCATTACCTTATAATCTCTGTGTAAACCATGTACCAACATTCCTACAGTAGCTCTATTTTGCTCATTACATAATACCACCTTCCAAGTGACCAATCAATTAGTGCTTATAGCTTTTTTGGGCTATAAAATAGTAGCTGTTGGATGCACACATTGTGCATAAACCCATTTGTAACAATTTTTGTTTTAAAGTAGGATCCTTTCATTATTTTTCACCCACTTTTTCCAATTTTCTTCAATAACTAATATATTATTTATTCTAACATATTAGTTCTTGCTATTAGGCATCTGATGCATCATCCGCTGCCCTGGTATCGCAATATAAGTTCTGTTTATGAGGAAGTGAAGCCATTCCTACGACTTGTACTAGTATGATACCTAGCAGAGTATGTACTGCTATTTGTATGCTGTTATATTGTCATCACTGACTTCTTTGTGTGGCTTTAAGCAAAATACCTGTTGATGTACCAATGTCACTCACATGTTTGTACCTTCTGCACTTCTTTACATTTCGAATTGCAACTTTATTTATGATACTTCAAGAATATATTCGTCGCAATAATGACCTTGGTATAGTATGGGATGGCGAGGTGTTTCCATCTTTCACAATGGAGAAAATCATGGCTTGTATCATTGTGTTTTTAATTCTCCACTCCTTTGGTATCATTCCGTCACGTCAGGTGAAAGTGCTAATTCAACCAGCTGTACTACGAATACATCGCTCGATAGTAATGACATGGCTACAACACGGAGGACATCGGTACCAAACTGCACTCTCATAGTAGCAGCACCAGAGGCATGGGAATTCACATTATTGTACACCGGATGCGAACTGGACGATCTCAACTATTTCTACATGTGCACGCCTTATCAAAATGACAATGAATTTTGAATGCCAACTATTCCGCATTCACTGATGCCGCTGGACCCTGTATACTAATTTTTCCAGTAATGCCTAGTGATTTACATCAGAGGCAAATTTCATGTTTAAAGTTACAAGCCATCATTTGAACATTCAGCTTGTGGAGCAAGTTATTTTCACCAATCAAAGCTAAAACGAAACTGAACTGACCACTATGTAATAATCTAGAGATATATGACAATATATATCGCGTTGCATATGAGAGAGAGTTGCGTTACAGAACACTGATTGAACATAATCCCAATAGATTGACATTTTCTAATCTCAATACAAACTACATGATCTTACTTTCATTTCAGATATAGTAAAATCTACAGCTGCATATCCCATTTGCCCCACTGGATTTCATGTAGCGCACTTTCAAAGATTTGAAAACAACGGTGATTTGGTAAGAGTGACACAGAAAGACTTACTAATACCTAACCCCAGATGACTTTGCGGCACTGAATTGTACACAGCTTTGAATGGGTCCTGCAGGAATCTTGAAGACGTGAGTCCTGACAGTTTTGCACAGCTTGCCAATGTTACATTTTACTGCTTAGTAAGAACAAGATTGCTAATCTCCATGAAGACACTTTTAGTGGATTTAACAACTTGAGTACTAGATCTATCATATAACCACGCTTCGTCTATTAATTAGGTTAGCATTTTCATCATGTATCACTTTTCAAACAATTATTTTTGAATGCAATATTAGCACACCTCACCACTGATATGTTTCCA
The DNA here is from genome assembly GCA_023653785.1 of Ophioderma brevispina. Taxonomy (NCBI): domain Eukaryota; kingdom Metazoa; phylum Echinodermata; class Ophiuroidea; order Amphilepidida; family Ophiodermatidae; genus Ophioderma; species Ophioderma brevispina. The sequence continues at coordinate 6,742 of JAMKCH010030063.1, forward strand.
CGGGTGCATGCTTTACGAGTATTGTATCTTAAGACAATAATATCAGCTTGCTGCATCAAGTTTACTTGAAAATCTGTTCCATGTTTAACTACTTGCTATCTTGGAATAACTTATTTATTGAAAGGCAATGTTATGCCAGATTGAAGGCACTTCTACCTAGAGCATTCTGGGAATAGAATTACTTCTCTATATCAAAAATTTAGTATCCCATATAGTCTACGGTGGATATCTATATCTCATAATTGCATAGCTCTTGTCAATTCATCACCTTTAATGTTAAATAAACTACAACTATTAGATTTATCTAAACAGTATTTCTTAACTATATGCAAATGCATATTCCAACCTTTCCCATTGAAATTACCTAATTTTAGATGGAACTAACTATCTGACTGCCTGCAGACCTATTCATAACGATTGACTGATGTATTCGTGCTAGCACTGCAACCATCAGATTAAAGTACTCATACCTGATATTTACAAGGATCGTGTTCCTTTGACAGACTCTATCTTTAACAACAATGACTACCTGAACTGGCATGTAGTCCTATTTGTAGGTTGAAGAGATTTATCAGTGCTAGCACTGCATACCAACAAGATTAAAGTACCCATACCTGATATTGTTTCAGGAGCTCGTGTTCATTCGAAGGGTGTAGTGACCAACCTGACATTGGCAAAAAGGGGGGGGGGGGGGATGAGTTATCTGAAGTTGCCTGTAAGCCTATTTGTTGGGGTTGAGGATTTTATAGTGCTAGCTTGAATACCACTAAGATTACAGTACTTAAACCTGATATTTTCCGGGATCTTGTTCATTTGACAGAGCTTTATCTTTCAACAATGCCTTATCTGAACTGCCCTGTAGGCCTATTTGTAGGGTTGAGCGATTGATCAGTGCCTACACTCAGTACCAATAAGATTAAAGTACTCATCTGATAGTTGCAGGGATCGTGTTCATTTGACAACTTTAGCGGAACCACACTGACTTCCCTGAAACTGCTGTATGCTTTTTTTTTGTTTTTTTGTGGGTTAAGAGATTATCAGGCTAGCACTGCTACCAATAAAATTAAGTACTCGTACCTGATATTTTCAGAGATCTGGTTCATTTGACAGGCTTTATCTTACAACAATGCATTATCTGAACTGCCTGTAGGCTTATTGGTGTTAGGGTTGAGAGATTTTCAGTGCTAACCCCTGCATCCCAATAGATTAAGTACTCATACCTGATATTTTCAGGGATCTTGTTCTTTTGACAAAACTTGATCTTGGCAAATGAGTTATCGAACTGCCTGTAAGCCTATTTGTAGGGTTGATGACCTGTCCGTGCTAATTCTTGCATACCAATAAGATTAAAGTCCTCATACCTGATATTTTCGGATCTTTGTTCATTTGACACAACTTCCCCTTGGCAAAAATGAGTATCTGAACTGCTTAGGCCTATTTTGGAGGGTTGAGTGACCTGCAGTGCTATATCTGCATAACATAAGATTAAAGTACTCATACCTGATATTTTCAGGGATCTTGTTCATTTGACAAAACTTGATCTTGGCAAAAATGAGTTATCTGAACTGCCTGTAGGCCTACTTGTGGGTTGTATGTGACGCTGTCGTGCTATTACTGCATACCAATAAGATTAAAGTACTCATACCTGATATTTAGGTATCTTGTTCATTTTCCAAACTTTCCTGCAAAAGAGTTATTGAACTTCCTGTAGGCCGATTGTAGGGGTGAGTTCCCTTCATGCTATATCTGCATACAATAAGATTAAGTACTCATACCTTATATTTCAGGGATCTTGGTTCATTTGACAAAACGTGATCTTGCCAAAATGATTTCTGAACTCCCTGTAGGCCTATTTTAGGGTTGAGGTTACCGGTCAGTGCTATCGCTGGATACCAATAAAGTTCAAGTACTCATCCTGTATTTTACCCCCTTCAGGGATCGTGTTCATTTGACACAACTTTCCCTTGGCAAAAATGAGTTATCTGAAGTGCCTGTAGGCCTATTTGAATTGGGTTTATGGATTTTTTCTCAGTGCTAGCATGCATCCCCAATAAGATTAAATACTTAAACCTGATATTGTCCGGACTTGTTCCTTGACCGAGCTTAATCTTACCAACATGAGTTATCTGAACTCCTGTAGGCTATTTGTTGGGTTTAGGGATTTGTCAGTGCTAGCATTGCATACCAATAAGATTAAAGTACTCATACCTGATATTGTCAGGGATCTTTGTTCATCTTGACAAACTTTCCCTTGCAAAAATGAGTTATCTGCACTGCCTGTAGGCCTATTTGTAGGGTTGAGTGACCGTCAGTGCTAAAACTGCATAACAATAAGATAAAGTACTCATACCCCTGGATTTTCAGGGATCTTGTTCCTTTGACAAAACTTGATCTTTGCCAAAATGAGTATATCATGACTCCCTGGTAGCTATTTTGTGGGGTTGAGTGCCTGCTCAGATTATATCTTGATACCAATAAATTAAGTACTCATACCTATATTTTCAGGGATCTGTTCTTTGAAAACCTTTCCCTTGCAAAAATGAGTTATCTAAGTGCCTGTAAGCCTATTTGTTGGGTTGAGGGAGTTATCAGTGCATCATGGAATCCAATAAGATTAAAGTATTAAAACCCTGATTATTTTCAGGATCGTGTCATTTGACAGAGCTTTTCTTTCAACAATGAGTTATCGGAACTGCCCCTGTAGGCCTATTTGGTTGGGTGAGGATTATCAGTGCTAGCATGCATCCAATAAGAATTAATACCCATATCTGATATTTTCCAGGATCTTGTTCATTGACAGAGCATTTTATCTTTACAACACTGACTTACCTGACCTCCTGTAGGCCTTTTGGTAGGGTTGAAGATTTGCAGTTCTAGCAGTTGCATACAATAAGATTAAAGTCCCATATCTATATTTTCAGGATCTTGTTCATTTGACGAAGCTTATCTTTACAACAAATGCCTTTCTGAACTGCCTGTAGCCTATTTGTAGGGTTAGCGATTTATCAGTGCTACATCGTACCAATAAGCTTAAAGGTACTCAGACCTGATATTTTCAGGATTTTGTTCCTTTGACAGAGCTTTATCCTTACAACAATGAGTCTTTGAACTGCCTGTGAGGCCTATTTGTAGGTTGGAGATTTATCAATGCTAGCACTGCATACCAATAATATTAAAGTACTCATACCTGATATTTTTAGTGATCTTGTCATTTGACAAAACTTGATTCTTGCGAAAATGAGTTATCTGAACTCCCTGAGGCCTATTTTATGTTTGACGAGTGACCTGTCAGTGCTATATTTTGCATAACATAATTTAAATCCTCATCCCTTGTTTTCAGGGATCTTGTTCATTTGACAGCCTTACCCTTAACCACAATGGATTATCTGAACTGCCTGTAAGACTATTTGTAAGGTTAACTGATTTATCAGTGCTACAACTGCTACATAAGCATTAAATTACTCATACTATATTTTTAGTGATCTTGTTCATTGACAGAGCTTTTCCTTACAACAATGATTGTCTGAACTGCCTGTCGGCCTATTTGTAGGTTGGTATCTTCAAGGGGGGGGGAGGGGGGGGGGGGGGGGGGGGGGGGGGGGGGGCATGGCTAAATTTTAACGTCAAAATAGGATTGAATCCCTAACACCTAAGTATTTTCAGAAACTCAATGCTAAAGATTCTTACATTGTCACAAAACAAGCCACAAAGCATTTCCTATAGACGTTTCCATGAAACACCTGACTTGCTGTTTGGATTTACACAATAATAAACTTACTATACTACAAAGTCAATATTCCATGTTTGATGCATTAAAAATTTTAAATTTAACAGGAAATGACATGCGAAATCAACATGAAACCTTCTTGTTGTTTGATTAATGAAACCACTTATATTTGTAGATACCCAGCTATATTTGCTTTGTATACAAATCAATAGGACCTCGATGTATTCCAATAATCCAAGTCACCATATTTAACTTGTGAAAGACTCCCTGCCCAATAAAGTGGTTAAAACATTCATGGTTTACCGGTGCATGGACCTTAGTTCTAAACCTATCGTTTTTATTGGGGTCCTTCAAACTCAATAAAGAAGACAACAAACAAGGAATTTGACAAACAGACAAATGGAAATTTGAACGTCATAAAAATGTTGCTAGCCGAAAAAGTGACGGAAAAAAACTGCAGCAGTGTGCACTGATAACAATGTTTGCTGCAGTTGACTCCTCAGGCAATTTACATGCAACAATAGAGCCTCTGCTGACCAGTAATATGGCAGGTACTTCCTCTTAATTCCAAAACTTTGGCGAAACAGTATCTTATGCATAGCAGTTCGGAGCCTTGTAGGTGCTTTCATGTGACGCATCATTAACTGATTATTACACTAATAAGCATAGAAAAGTGTTGGGTTTTTCCGAAACCTACTTCACTGGAAGAAATGATAAGAAACTTTTGGCATAAGTCTGTCCATAGTTTTGTCATATAGTTACTTGCAGTTTCCATTGCCCTGGGTTGTCGTGCCAACTGTATTACAAGTGACAAATCTATAAATATCTGCAGTATGTATTGGATTACCATTGGCTCTACCTTCACGACTGAAAAATAACATAAAATATCTCAATATCAAATGTAGAATTGTCAGCAAATATTTCTCTTATCTCTAACCATTTGAGATAATACAAATACCAGCCAGTCAGGCTGGGACCTGTTTTTCAATAGGGTATTTTCAGGGATTGAATTTCAATCTGCTGTATCAGCATTGTAAGTGTCTTCATAGTACTGTTTGCTGTACATCCAACACTCAAAAACTCCAAGAAGCATAAAATTACCATACGTCTTCAATGAGTTCAGCCTACTGATTTTGACAGTTTTTACATGTTGGATGCCAACGATTACCTATGGAATATTGATACAGACAGGACACATGGAGTTTTCTCCCCGTTATAAATTGCGCGGTTTGCAGCGTGTGTGTTGCCAGTCAGTTCTGCTGCAAATCCACTTTTTTATTTCCTCTCAGTCATTTAACATTTCAATAAACCCAATTTTTTGGAAGAGTGTGCAAGGCAAAGGTAGGGAAGAAAAAAATGCATAAAAAACTTGATGCTGAAAACAATCCAAAGACATGAAAATGTGAGATTGAGCTTTTTACCATGGTGTACCAATTCTTGAAGGGCAATAAACCAAACAAAATGTTTTGTTCTTATTTCTGTGATTTTCTGCTATCGGCACATATGGACTACTGTAATGTGTAACCTGTCCTGTGGTCTATCTTTGGTCAAAAATTAACCCTAAACATAATTACATGGTTTTTGAATAAATATAACATAATTGCATGGTGTAATCACATATTTCATGACACTTGGATACAATCATTCTTGGTGTAGTGTATACAGTTGGTGCCTATGTGACTTTTGTGACCTCTTGTCCCTTTGCTCAACTCACAAACTGTGACGGCAACCGACACATGTGTACGCTGTATTTTTCTGAATCAGCCATGACATGCCAATTTCATAGTTCATTCATTAACTAGAAAAGTATTGAATATTAAAACAGGCTTACATCCAAAGCGATGAACCTTCAAGTTTCTTTTTCGACTGGATTCTCACTTTTGAAACACTAAATATCATACACATCGCATCAGGCCAGTAACCAAAAGTCCCTAATAACCCAAAAAAGAATCAAAAAGGCCAAGAATACTGTTTGTGAGCAGAGTGAGCCAAATTAAGGTTTTTATTGCTTTTTTGCCCCAAAAAGTTTCAAAATTTCAGGAAAAAGGTCCCCGTTTGCCAATTTTTGCCGGGGCAGGGGGACAATTGGGAGAAAGTACCCTTTTAAAAAGAATTTTTCCCCTAAAAATCCATGTTACAGGCCTGCATCGCATTGATCAATGGACATGTTCAATAGATTGTTTTTCAGGGCCGTACGCAGGATTTATTTGGGGGGTTGCGGGGACTTTGAAAAAGTGGACTTTTTTTTTTAAAAAGGGACTTTTGTTTTAAAAGTGGACTTTTTTTGGTAAGTTTGGACCTAACCCTCCAAATTGTCCTTTTTTGGATTTTGATCATTTTATCACCAAACCTGTGGACTTTCGTGTCAAATTTCTCTAAAATTTTACCCTTTTTATCAAAAAATTCCGCAAAAAGTGGACCTTTTGCCCTTTTGTGGAATTTGGAATTAATAACTCAATTTTTACTTATTGTTGTTGTGGTAATTCTATTCTCAGAAAAACATGGCAAAAATTCTCCTTTCTCTTTCAATGTGGTTGCTGTCATTGTAATTAAATATTCAAATTTTACTTAATAGAATTGTTGTGGAATTCTATTCCAGAAAACGCTTGTAAGGATCTCCTTTCTCTTTCACTATGTTGTCTGTCATTGTAATAAAGGGACTAATGGCATGAAAAACTTGACATAATAACGATCCATTACTGAAATCACTTCCACGATTATTGAAAACAACTTTGGATATTTACATTCTGTAAAAACAGGAAGAGTTCCCGGGGAGGTGGCCGTTTGTGGCACTTCTGGAACAAGATGCTGACATTACTGCCATCATTCACCAAACCGAAGCATGTTGTCCTCAGCTCAGCAGACCCTTGTATGTGCTATCCCGGCTAATCCATCTTCACTTTGCCAGAGCAATACTTACTACAAGCCTAAGTAAAATGCCTGAATCCCCGCCGATTCCATTTTGAAGTTGTGGTCGCAAAAATTCTAGATACACGTAAAATTCTGTCCAGGGATTGGAACACCTTGCTTTTCTATTCCAGGAATTGCCACAAACTGCCAGCCATGCCACTGCCCCCCCCACCCTCAGAAGGGTCCTTTTCATTAATGTCAATTTTTTCAAGGCCATTAATGTCCTTATAACCCCTAACCCGGACCGGTCGTTTTGCCGACCGACTGCCCAAATGCAACGAAAGGCAATCTCATTTTTATTTTAACGGCCCAGTGCATACGAGAGCCAAAATCCTTGCGTTCATGCATCTCGCCGTTTTTTTCCCGGCACAGGAAAAGTACGTAAAGTCAATACGGCCCAGATGCAACGAAAAACATCGCGTCAATTTTCCCGGAAGACGTCCCAGGAGCAACGAAAACATTGCGTCATTTCCCGAAAGACGGCCAGATGCAACAAAAACCCGCGCGATTTACCGGAAAGACGTCCCAGATGGAACAAGGCACATCGCGGGCGATGCCTAAAAACCGTTAAATAAATAAATAAATAAATAAATAAATAATGGATGCGTACTGCCACTCATCTGGCATGGCAAATTTGTAGCTTATAGTTCGCCCGTCGTGAGTGGCGCTAATTACGCTACAAATCATAGTCGTTCGTGGCTCTATTATACTACGTCATGCTCCGGTTTTACGTCATGAATGCGTTTAATGCATAATTAAAAAAATAGCTTGTCGAAAAATGGGTGGCTCTATCACCATCGACATTGTCTATTGCGATTTGTACACACGTGTCACCCGCCTGATGAAAAGCATTTTTGGGCCGCCCGCCTTCTGCGGGCAACCGTCCGAAACATGAAAAGCATCGCATCATTTCTCGGAATGACGGCCCAAATTCAACGCTGAACATCGCGTCAATTTTCCGAAAGACGGCCCAAAATGCAACGAGGAACATCTCGTCATTTTCCGTTAAGACGGCCAGTATGCAATGAGGGCCAATGCGAGTCATTTTCGCGACAAAAAATAGTTGTTGACCGGCCGAGATGCAACGAGAAACATTTTCCGACCGGTCCACGTTTATTCGTTGGCTCTCATTGCATCTCGGCCGCGTTAGGGTTAATAATCAAATTTTACCTCAGACTTTTTTACTCATTTTAAAACACATTTATCATGGCATGATCTTTAAAGATCTTTTGTTCTTAGAATCCTGAAGCATGTTTTATTGCGGAGTACTGTCGTGTGTACAGTAAAGTATAAGGACCACTGAAAATTTTTCCGAAGCATGTTTGATCCCCCAAGTTACTGATGTGTGTAAGTATCAGCGGATGATTTACGCTTGACCCTAATGCAAATTCGAATCAGCAAATACGTCATAAAAGTATCATATACTTTCTCTCACTCCTATTCTTTTGCATGCAAAAGGCACACTTCAAGTACTGTGTTTGCAAATAGAAACTTTAGGTCATTTTGGAAAGGAGCCGAAAGGGTAAGAAGAACATGGTCACCTTCAGGGATCACCTAAAAATCCGATTCTCAAGTTTAGCAGCCTAACTCGGCGCTTGAAATTGGTGTTTTTGACAGGTGTTTTATGTGCAAAAGATTGGCTTGTGAGAAGATATAAATGGTACTTTTATGATGTAATTTGGTGATTCAGTATGGGTATTTTGGGGCAAATCTAAATCATCCACTGGTCAACAGCTGATTTGACCTACGCAAATAGTCTCGGTTTGTTTTAGTTTCAGAGCAATTTTAAGCGTGGCGACACTTTTTTTGACAACTGATATAAGTAGTGGAATGCAAGAGCTATTTACCTCTGCAAAATCAGAAAATTCCATTGCGGGAATCTTGAGAAATAGACCTGCAAATGTCATATTTCTTGTTATAGCGTCCTCTATATTGCCATTCCCCATAGAAAGACGTGTTTTTAAAATTGATGTTTAAAAAATACTATTTGCCCCGCAATGAAATTTTGTAAAATTACACAGGATAGAAGTCATGGTCTAAATAATCCAAATTAAATGCCAAAATGGTGTCGCAGTTGATATTGTTTGTTTTATGCGGGTTTTTCTCATAATAAATGAGACCTTCAAACAGCTGTGTGTTAAAGTATAAGTATGAACCCTGGAATCCTGACAATGTTTTTATCCTGAGTACTGCAGTGTGTACCGTACGTATTGATGTGTATAATCTTGATTATTGGGTAAGTGGAGCTCTGATACTGGGAATTACCCGAGGGAAGCCCATGCCCGGTGAAGCTAAGGCCTGAACCGTATGGGTCTAAGTGGTAGTAGATCCCCCGATCAGAGTGCACAGCTGGTTTTTTAAATCCTCATTTATTATGACCAAACCAGAAATAAAACAAATTATCGCCGGCGACACACTTTGACAACCTATTTGGCTTATTTAGTCCACTAAGTACATCATGTGTAAATTTACAAAATTTCATTGCCAGCCAAATATATTTATCTTAACAACCTAGGCTCAGCGTCTTTCTATGGAGAATGCGCATATAGAGGCGTCCTATAACTAAAATCATGACCTTTGTAGGCCTATCTGGCAAGATTCATGCAATGGAATTGTCTGATTTTTTTTTGCAGCGATAATAGCTCTGGCATGTCCCGACTAATTTTCAGTTGTCAAAATTGTGTCGCCAATTGCTTAACAATTGTTTTAAAATCAAGATACAATTTTTGCATAGGTCAAACAGCTGTGTGACGCTAAACCCGATAATGAATTTATCATACCACTAAGTTCTTCTTAATATATTTATAATAACAAAATGTGAATGTTCTTTACTAAAAACAAATATTTTCTTCTAAGTGCAGCATTATAAACTTTGTACCCATCGTGTACAAGAAAACAATTAACCGTTCAGTAAATGGATCAACCGAGTATGCCGTCACCGACCTAATACAATGCGTAGTACATGCTGAATACGCACTCACTGACCGGATACGAAAATATATCCGATAGGCGATACCCTGATCTGTCCTTAGTGGTATGATAAAGTATATAGTAACACTGGAATTTTGAAGCATGTTTTATTCTCCAGTACTGATGTGTGTATAGTAAATCCTACAGGAACACTGGAATTCTGAAGCGTATTTTATCCCTGACTACTGATGTGTACAGTAAAGTATATAGTAACACTGGAATTTTGAAGCATGTTTTATCCCTGACTACTGATGTGTACAGTAAAGTATATAGGAACACTGGAATTTTGACGCATGTTTTATTCCTGAGAACTGATAGCAGGCATAGATTTTGACCACCACTTACATGCTCCTGGAGCTTAAGTTGTGACAACCATTCCAGAGGGCTTTGGAGCTTGATTTATTCAATTTTGAGTTATTTGGAGTAAAATTTGGGCAAGAATCGATCCTTGCATAAAAAGTGGAATCTCTGGAACTTAAAAAGGCTTAAAATGTGCGTGTGTGGAACTGAAAAATGGCATGAGGGTCATAAGGGTCAGCACATACCCATACCACCTTTCAATCTGAGTCTTTCCTCCCCACTCCCCCTGCCCCTCCTGTTCCTGGACTTAACACACATTGTTTTATAGTCTGATTTTTTATTCCTGTCAGTAAACGCATATTGTCCACGGTAAGAACTCATTTGGAGGGGATGTGTTGAAATCAAAAACTAAAAAGCTGTATTAACAGCTGAAATGCTCAACTTTGTTCAACAGAATAAAATGCTTTAACCCATTTTACATTAACTATTTTGTATCAAATACGTAAAGGCTTCATACTAGATTCAATTGAATGAATTGTTGTAAAATCTGAGACACGCTATTGATTTCTTGGTTTGGAGTCAATCGAAGAACGGATAAAGTGTCATGAACATCTAGGCTGGGTGAAGGGGATTAGGCCACGTAAATATTGTAGTTTGTTATGAGTGACCAAAACGCCAATGTACTTAAATAAATGATTGGACCAAGCTGATTTTTTCTGGAACAAGACCAAAAAATGTAAACGTATCAGGTTTTCCGACATTCCTAGTGACATAAAAGAACTTTGGTGAGTAAAAAGTACTTCATTTTCTTTTGTTGAATGCTTCAGAGTTTGTTCAAGTTTGGTGTTTGGAATTTACTCTATGCATTTGCCTTGTAATATTTTCTTCGTGAGAAAAGGGACTTAATCTGATCCGGTATCGTCGCATCGGATTTCTATTGTATTGATTGGGTAAAGCATACAACCTCTCAAAACGAATTGGAATCGTCGACACGCCCCCAAAACTTAATGAACTGACAAGGAATAAAAAATCCTACTATATCTCTTCAATCCTGGGTTATACACTAAGGCAGTGGGATTTTGAGATGGCTTCCACCTTACAGGCACCATCATTGATTTGCCCAAATTTGAATATCAAAATCATCCTCAAAACAAATATATCTATTCCTAACATACCCTCAAGTAAAAGACCAAAAGCAACCGAATACGACAGAATCTATATTTCTTCAATTTAAGTTCAAAGATCTTATCATATAGCGTACTGTCACATGCCTTTGTCATGTTATAAGTCCAGTGCCCGGGATTGTGGTATTGTGATATAATCAAAAACAGTACGAAGCACTTTTCCCTTCATTATGTTTCAAAGATCCTTATCAATATAATTAAACATAGTGTCCATGTTTGAACATGTGCTAATGATTGCCTTGATTGTGGTATTTAATAATTGCAAACAGGTACAAGAGAAACTTTCTTTTTAGTGTTGAACTGATATGCAATGTAAAACTATATGAATTATCAGCGTTTTATCTCCCACTGGGGTGTAATAGTGTAACTGAGAAGGGCAAAAGGACACTGTAAAAACAATCCTGTCACGATTTGCATGTCAGTGTGGTTTTTTCCTTTGTGCCAAAATTTGGTTAAAACAGCTTTAAATAAAACAACTTGGAATTATTAATAAATATGTTGGTCGTGCAAAAAATTCGGGTACATCACATAAATTTAAATCGGAAGATGGTGTTCCTATTATCGATCCTAAAAATATCAATGCTTTTACAATTGTTTTTGTTGAGATAGGACCAAAATTAGCTTCAAGATAAAACATACGGGCAAAAATTATTATGAATATCTAGACAAAACCGTTTACAAAAGTGTATTTTTTATGCAACCTAGTCCCTGACGAGTTTAAAGATCATTACTAGTTTAATCAAAATAAGAGTCCTGGGTCAGATGATATAAGAACTATATTGTAAAGAGGGTTGCCAAAGAAATAGCACCGCCTTTGACGAATATATTCAATAGTTCCATTTCTATTGGAGTTGTTCCAGACCAATTGAAATGGCAAAAGTGGTTCCAATATATGAAAAAAGATGACAAAGAAGTATTTTCCAATTAACTACCTTTTCTTTCTTCCCTGTTTTTTTCTAAAATTCGTCGAAAGACTATGGTTTTAACGATGTACGGATTATATGATAAAACAAAATATGAATGATAAACAATTTGGATTTAGATCAATCATTCACATATTATGCAATCCTGAATAGTTTATAAGATAAGTAAGCAGTACACGAAAAGAAATAAACTACGTTGGGATATCTTAGATTTTGTTCAAAAGGTTTGACACTATTAACCATGACATATTATTGCATAACCTAGAATATTAATGGTTTCGAGGTATTGCCACTGGAATGGTTTTAAAGTGCTTACTGATAATAAACCAATTTGTACGATATCAATCATGTGATTCAG
>JAMKCH010030064.1:0-17312 GCA_023653785.1 Ophioderma brevispina
ATCATTTTTTAACATGTTTTCTAAATAACATATTTTCTCAACAAAAAAGGGTGAAGGCGATTCGTTCTTTAAAAGAAGATGGCCCGATTTAAGTGTATACAATTTTTAATCTGGATTGAATTGCCTTCACCCTAAAACCCCATCTGTAAAGTTTCGCGCCGTTATATTTAAAATTTCAATCCGTTTAGATGAGAGCTAGAAACGTAATTTTGCGAAACTCGTAGAGTACTGTGTAAAATTAATATTGGTCGACCAAAATGGAGTACTTTTTTCGCTCATAACTTCCAAACCAAACATCCTTTACCCCTAAGATTTCACAGGTACATGAGAAAAAACCCTTATCATTTAACATGTTTTTTAAATAACTAACATATTTTCTCAACAAACAAGGGTGAAGATGAATCGTTCTTTAAAGGGGAAAGCTCGATTTAAGTATATAAAACTTCTTAACGCAATTGATGACGAACACAAACTCTTATCATTTACTTCCAATAAGTCAATTATAATCAGTTTATCCTTCTTAACGCAATTGACGAAAACAAACTCTAGCCATTTAACTTGTTTTCTAAATAACATATTTTCTCAACAAACTAGGGTGAAGATTATTCGTTCTTTAAAGGGGTGGCCCGATTTAAGTATTTATCCTTAACACAATGAACAAACACAGACTATCATTTAACATTTTTCGGGAGTCAAAGGTCAATAACAGGGGTCAAATTTTGAAATTGATCCAATCATGCTGAAAAGTATACCAAGTTATTAGTTTAATCATAAGGATTCCAAAAAGGTATAGGTTGTACTATTTGCGGCCAAAAGTTTTGGACTTATAGGCTAAAAACAGCCAAAATCAATAAAACGATCATTTTCAGTTGTACAGGGGTCAAATTTAAAAATTACTCCGATTTGGATAAAAAATGCTGCAAATTATAGATGGAGCTCATAGAATAAAAATAAGGAATAGTTTTGAGTGTCTTAAAGTCTTACTTACCGAAGTAGGGGGAAAACAAGGTCAAGCCCAATTGAATGCAATGGATGTTGACCTTTGGTGCCCCCTACATTGGGAACTAAGCATTTAAGACAGTCAAAACTATTCCTTATTTTAATCCTATGAGCTCCATCAATAATTGGCACCCTTTTTTATCCAAATCGGAGTAATTTTAAAATTTGACCCCTGTACAACTGAAAATGACCGTTTTTATTGATTTTTGCTGTTTTTAGCCTATAACTCCAAAACTTTCGGCCGCAGATAGTACAAACTATAGCTTTTTGGAATCCTTATGATTAAACTATTAACTTGGTATACTTTTCAACATGATTGGATCAATTTCAAAATTTGACCCCTGTTATTGACCTTTAACTCCTGAAAAACCAATTTCCCCACACTCTACGATAACTCACTTTTTTTGGTAAATGTTGACACCTTTACCTACCAAAATCAGTTGAAATCAACTTCTTTAAAATTTTTTCACAGATTTGCTAAGAATATGTTTACTTTTGGGTTACTAATCTGTAAAATCCTTCTTAACGCAATGAACAAACGCAAGCACTCTATCATTAAACGTCAACAAACAAGGGTGAAGGTGTGTCGTTCTTTAAAGGGGAAAGCTTGATTTAAATTGATGATGAACACAAACTCTTATCATTTAACATTGTTTTCTAAATAACATATTTTCTCAAACAAAAAATAACGTAATTAACGTGTTTTCTACATGTAAGCAAACTAACATATTTTCTCAACCATTAAGGGTGAAGATGTGTCGTTCTTTAAATACAACTCGTAACATTTAACATGTTTTGTAAACGCAATTAACGTGTTTTCTACGTAAACAAATATTTAAATTTTCCACAACACCATGCTCTTTGATCTTTTTAATCATTTCTAAACAATAAGTCAATTATAATCAGTTTATCCTTAATGCAATTGACGAAAACAAACTAATCATTTAACAGGTTTTCAAAATAACATATTTTCTCAACAAACGAGGATGAAGAAGATTTGTTCTTTAAAGGTGGCGGCCCGATTTAAGTATTAACCCTTCTTAACGCAATGAACGAACACAGACTCTATCATTTAACATGTCAACAAACAAGGGTGGAGATGATTCGTTCTTTAAAGGGGAATCTTGATTGAATTGCTTTCACCCTATTTTTTTTCAAATGGAGTAAATTTTCGTTCACAATTTCCAAATCAAACAATAAGTCAATTCTAAAAAGTTTATCCTTCTTAACGCAATTGACGAAAACGACAACAAACTAGGGTGAAGATGATTCGTTCTTTAAAGGGGGTGGCCCGATTTACCCTTCTTAACGCAATGAACGAACATAGACTCTATCATTTTACATGTCAACAAACAAGGGTGAAGAAGATTCGTTCTTTAAAGGGGAAGGTCCGATTTAATTATATAAAAATTTAATCTAGATTGAATTGCTTTCACCCTAGATTTTCTCAAATGGAGTACACTTTCGCTCATAACTTCGAAATCAAACAATACGTCAATTCCAATCAGTTTCGAAAACAAACTCTAGTCATTTAACATGTTTTCTAAATAACATATTTTCTCAACAAACTAGGTTGAAGTTTATCCTTCTAAACGCAACCCCACCCTAAAACCCCATCTGTAAATTTATCTTTCTTAACGCAATGAACGCACACAAACACTCTATCATTTAACATGTCAACAAACAAGGTGAAGATAAATCGTTCTTTAAAGGGGAAGGCCCGATTTAAGTTTATAAAATTTTAATCTTCATTGAATTGCTTTCACCCTAAATTTTCTCAAATGGAGTACACTTTCGCTCATAACTTCCAAATCGAACAATAAGTCAATACCAATCAGTTTATCCTACGAACGCAATTGGCGAAAACAAACTCTAGTCAAGTAGTCATTTAACATGTTTTCTAAATAACATATTTTCTCAACAAACTAGGGTGAAGATTGATCGTTCTTTAAAGGGGTGGCTCGGTTTAAGTATTTATCCTTCTTAACACAATGCACGGACACAAACTATCATTTAACACGTACACAAACTCTTATCATTTAAGATGTTTTCTAAATAACATATATTCTCAAATGGAGTACATTTTCGCTCATAACTTACAAATCAAACAACCATTGACAGTATCCCATTTCCCACCACCAAAATTATTTAACATGTTTTAAAATAACTACTATAGTAGCATATTTTCTCAACAAACATGGGTGAAGATTAGTCGTTCTTTAAAGGATTTTCACCGTAAACAAACAATAAAACCCACACAAGAACATGCGCTTTGATCTTTTTAATCATTTCTAATACAAACACCATCATTTAACATGTCCATAAACAACTAGGGTGAAGATGAGTCGTTCTTTAAAGCGGAAGGTCCGATATATAAAACTTCTTAACCCAATTGATGACGAACACAAACTCTTATCATTTAACATAACATGTTTTCTAAATAACATATTTTCTCAAGTGGAGTACATTTCTGCTCATAACTTCCACATCAAACACCCTTTAACGCTACGGTTCCACAGGGTACATCAATATTATTTATCATGTTTTTAAATAACTACTAGTAACATATCTTCACCTTCTTAACGCAATTGATGACCAACACAAACTCTTATCATTTAATAATATTTTCTCAAATGAAGTACATTTTTTTCGCTCATAACTTCCAAATCAAACATCCTTTCACCCTAAGATTCCAAAGGGTACATCAATTATTATTTAACATGTTTTTAAAATAACTACTAGTAACATATCTTCACCTTCTTAACGCATTTGAGGACGAACACAAACTCTTATCATTTAACATGTTTTCTAAATAACATATTTTCTCAACCAAAGAATAACGTAATTAACGTGTTTTCTACATGAACATGTAAGCAAACTAACATATTTTCTCAACCAACAAGGGTGAAGATGTGACGTTCTTTAAATACAACTCTTAACATTTAACGTGTTTTGTAAACGCAATTAACGTGTTTTCTAAAATAACATTTAAATTCCACAACACCATGCTCTTGATCTTTTTTAATCATTTCTAAACAATAAGTCAATTCTAGTCAGTTTATCCTTCTACGGATTTGACGAAAACAAACTAATCATTTAACATGTTTTCTAAATAACATATAATCTTGTAAGCAAATTAACATATTTTCTCAACCAACAAGGTTGAAGATGTGTCATTCTTTAAATACAACTCTTAACATTTAACATGTTTTCGTTAGTTAGTTAGGTCTAAAACTTCGCGACGCCGCCGCTGCCAGCGGCTGCAACCCTGAGCTTCACAATTAGACCCAAACCCGATTTCACCAACAGTAAGGCTTCGCGGCGCCGCCGCTGCCACTGGCTACAACCCCAGCTTGAAATTTGATGCAGGCAATTAACTTTGTTGTATTTATTTACTTATTTATTCATCCTTGTTTATTTATTTTATTTATTTATTTCTAAAACTTCGCGACGCCGCCGATGCCGGCGCGGCGGTTGCAACCCTGAGCTTCAAAATTACACCCAACCCCGAATTTCACCAACAGTAAGGCTTCGCGGCGCCGCCGCTGCCACTGGCTACAACCCGAGCTTGAAATTTGATGCAGGCAATTAACTTTGTTGTATTTATTTACTTATTTATTCATATATTTACTTATTTATTTTATTTTTTGTAAAACTTCGCGACGCCGCCGCTGCCAGCGGCTGCAACCCTGAGCTTCAAAATTACAGCCAACGACAATTTTACCAGCAGTAAGTCTTTACGACGCCGCCGCTGCCAGTGGCTGCAGCCCAAAGCTTCGCGGCGCCGCCGCAGCCACGTTTTTAAAAAGGTGAAGCTTCGCGACGCCGCCGCTGCCAGTGGCTGCAACCCTGAGCTTCAAAATTACACCCAACCCCGATTTCACCAACAGTAAGTCTTTACGACGCCGCCGCTGCCAGTGGCTGCAACCCAGAGCTTCGCGGCGCCGCCGCAGCCACCTTTTTTTTAAAAAGGTGAAGCTTCGCGACGCCGCCGCTGCCAGCGGCTGCAACCCTGAGCTTCAAAATTACACCCAACCCCGATTTCACCAACAGTAAGTCTTTACGTCGCCGCCGCTGCCAGTGGCTGCAACCCAGAGCTTCGCGGTGCCGCCGCAGCCACCTTTTTAAAAGTGTGGATCTTTGTGACGACGCCGCTCTCGGTCGCTAAAACCCCGAACTTAAAATTTCAAAGAGCATACTTGTATACATTCAAGCTTTGCGATATGACCGCAGCCGACAGAACATGAATCCAGAACTTAGCTTTTTTATAAACAATGTAATGCGGATAAAATAACACATTCTAAAGTAGATATATGTCCATTTTTCCTCTGGATCACCGGCGCCGCCGCAGCTCCGATTTTTAAAAAGGTCGAGCTTCGCGGCGCCGCAAAAATGGTAGGGTATTCTAAAGGTACTCCTAATTAAAATATGGTTCTTGGTACATTGTTTTCTATGAAATGTGTTTCTGCGTAGGCTGTACTGAATAGATTACTTACACATAAATAATGACCGAATACGACACAAAATCAAGGTTCCCAAATCGGACCCTAATCACGTAAGTTCAAGTCCAGGTTCAAGTGTGAAAAGTATACCTTTTTCGCCATATTTCAGTGTTTTGCTTCCCTTTCCACGTTATACGCTTTTTACGCGTTTCTTTGGTCGTGCATGATATCCCCTTGTCAATAGACAGTGATCCCACCCCGATGCTTCAGATGTATGTGAAAATGTTTTTTTTAAGATGTTGGCATTTTTATACGATATTACATACCTCTTCACTAAAGTTAAAGTTAGTGCGAGAAAATATAACATTCCCGATTACATAAACATGATAACTAAAATTATATTATTTTGGTATATATATAAAAATTGTGTAAGATAGTTGGTTCAAATCGGGCCAAATTGAAAGTCAAAACAGTTGCAAACCATATTTGACTGTCAATTTATTAGTTTTTTTAATGAAATTTCTAAGGCTTTTTTTGTCTAAAAAATCAAAATGCGCATGGCCTACTGGAAACAAGCTTGTTATTTTTGGCCTTACCGCATTTGTGTGATTTTTAAAGGTTTACAAAATTTTGTAACGCTTTTTTTGCCTTAAGAATGTTTATAAGATTCTCTTGTGTCAGGGTTGTAATAGGTCAATCGCACTTTTTGGGTCAATTCACTGAGCCCAATTTAGATGCATTTATTAATTTCCATGGCTGCATGTGATTTGGTTGGCTGCCGCACACTTTGCATCCTTGCTATGGCCCTGTTCTGCATGTTCATTTCATTTTTCCATTTTCTTGTAAAGTGCTACAATATAGATGTAGCAGGAATATATATAAATGGTTAATATGTCAAACACAATTGAAATGCCTACTAATTTTAACAAATTGCATTCACTTCATCAGCTTTAATTTCTCAGTTGTATCTCAAAATTTGGACCTAGTTGTAGGATAGGGGGGCCCCCCAGTTTTATTCACATGATTTCTTTCAAGAATATGGTAGGGGTAGGAGAAACATGGTAAGAAGGCATTCACAGAAATGTAAGAGGGGAAACAATAAAAAAAAAAAAAATTGAGAGAAATTTCTGAGGACACATGAAAAGAATGGATTTTGTAAAATCGCAAATGATTTTCCTAAATTGCACAGGATTCTGTTAAATCACACAGAATTATGTTAATCGCACAAGATTATGTTAAATCGCACAAGATTCTGTTGAATCACACAAGAGTTTGTAAAATCGCACACAATTCTGTTAAATTGCACACAATTCCATAAAATCGCAACAAATTACATCAAATCGCGTAATAAATTTGTAAAATTGCACAGGATTTCTTAAAATCACATAGGGTTGATTGAGTCGCGAGAAATTATACAAAATCCTGCGGAATTTGGAGAATTGCATGACATTTCACATGATCACCTCAAAATCGCATAAAATTTCAAAGAAGTTGCTTGAAGTGTCTCTACAATTATATTTAGATTTTCATAGGGACTGCGGCGATTTACCGCACATAGGGCTTATGCAATACATTCTAAAATCTACTTACCAAGATTGACATTGTTACACAGATGTCAAAAATACCATAATCTCAAGAATCATATTTTTGCCACAAAATGCATGTTTTTGACTAAATTGGCCCAACTTGACATGTCAACATCATACCTAAACTGAATGCCAATGGTATTTCAAGTATTTTCAGCGAAGTTTAGAACATAACACATGGATGTTTAGAATGCGTAGTTGAAGTTTAACTATTATTCAGGTATTAGAAACATAAATTTGAGAAAAACGTATATTTTCACTCAATATCACCTATACTTAAGGTTTATAAGGTTATTAAGGTTTATAATAAAAAACTAAATGAATCTAATGCAGTTAGATTTCTGCTAGAAACCTATTTACATAATAGGAACTCAAAACATGCGTTGTAAATGATGCGTTGTAAATGTAAATGATTAGCAATGAAAATCATCCAATACAAATATTACTTTTTAGTGTAAATGTCTTACCTTATTAACTCCTCAAGTAAATTATAGTGATAGCGCTGAATTTACCTCTGAGATTGTAACCATAATTATACCATGCAGAGTACA
The DNA here is from genome assembly GCA_023653785.1 of Ophioderma brevispina. NCBI lineage: Eukaryota > Metazoa > Echinodermata > Ophiuroidea > Amphilepidida > Ophiodermatidae > Ophioderma > Ophioderma brevispina. The sequence goes on from JAMKCH010030064.1 coordinate 7,579, forward strand.
GAGACGACTTAAAGTAAAATGAGAGTCCACAAAGAAAGACCAAACGACCAAATCTTATAGCTTTCTTTCACGCATGAAGCAAATGAAATGTGCATTTGTGAAGGACGTTTAAATCTTCTCTTATTCTAATTATATATGGTTATTATAATTTGGTGGCGTCTTTATTGTGCCAACCATTTGATATTTTCATTGGAGAGTTCTTTATAAAGGCTTTACATATAAATGTAATGTTACCAGCATTTGTTATCAATTTGATAAAAAAAAAAAAAAAAAAAAAAAAAAAAAAAAAAAAAAAAAAAAAAAAAAAAAAAAAAAAAAAAAAAAAAAAAAAAAAAAAAAAAAAAAAAAAAAAAAAAAAAAAAAAAGGGGAATGCGGGACTTCGAAAAAGTGGACTTTTTTGGGTAAAAGTGGACCTAAACCCCTAAAACGGTCCTTTTGTGGATTTTTGAACATCTCATCACAAAAGAGTGGACTTTATTGTCAAAATTTCCCTTAGTTTTGGACCTTTTTATCTAAAATTTCAGCAAAAAGTGGACTTTTTGGCCCTTTTGTGGAATTTGGGGAGGTGCGACCGCACCGCCGCACCCGCGTATGGGTCTGATTAAAAGGTATTTGAATTGCGAATATGTTATACACGTGCTTAGCTTAGCTATATAACCCCCTCCCCATAAGTTAATATAGTGAAACCACTGCATTTACCGCTGGGTTGATATTCAGCTCTATCCTCCAGATATATTTATGAACCAAAACAGCTAATTGGAGTGACATGCGGTCCACCAAAAAAAAAATAAGCTGATACGACAAATTCTTATTCAGGTGGGCGGGGTTTAGTCAAGCAAACACGCCAATATATCATTGTTGTTGGCCTATCTTATATGAGACGAAATTAGATAGTGCGTCCGTCGTGCAAGTGTTTACGCGCGTGTGTATCAGGTTACGCAGTGCACGGCAACAGTCCGGGTTGGTTCCTTTTGCCAGCGGGGAATATGTTTGTTTTTTTTTCCCTTTTTCCCCTCTTCTTCTTGACCTCAACTATTTTTGATGCTTTTCCTCCCCCCACCCCCCTCCATCGTAGTGGCTCCGGCGGCGCCGGGGACTCTGACACGATCTAGATAGGCACACCCCCCACTCCTATCTTGGCTTCTCTAAATATCCCGGCAAAATTTCCTATTTTGCCTTTATTCCACATATGGCATAGGTGCATTTGTGGAAGGACGGTTTTTAAAACGTTTCTCTTATTTTATTCTAATTATATACGTAGTTTCATACCATGTTTACTGTACCAACCATTGGATATTTTCATTGGAGAGTGCTTAATAATGGCTTTGCATCAAACGTAATATAATAAAAACTTTTTATCATCGTGAAGAATTCAATTTGAATGCCAATACCGAATATTGATGCATATAAGGCAGTGTTTTTACCGAAGCTCTATAGTGCTTTGAACAAAAGAAACAAATGAATCGACTAGAAATACATTAAAGGCACTATCAGGATTTGCTAAATGAGAAATCGAAAAAATCATAAAAAACTCTGAGTTTTTGCATGTCTTTAAACAGAATAGGTACCCCCTGCTAATGCTACGAAACGCAAAAGCAACCTAATATTGCCAATCAGGTAAAGTCAATACTCTTCGTACGGACACTACTAATGACACTTCGTTAGTGGCTAACGGGGGGGGGGTGGGGTTTTCCAGGGACCCCCATATAAAACCACTTTCCTAAGGATTTTTTTTGATGAAATCCACCACCACATGTTTAGAAGGCTTCACAGACATCAACAATAAAGAAATAAAAACGGAGAAAGTTGTTCAAGTAAGAAATCTAGGGCAAAACAATGAATTTTAATGTTGCGTCAAATGTGCAAAAAGACACTAATTTGTTTCTTCTTCTCAAAATAAAAATCTGTTTCTTCTTTCTTCTGTCCTTTCTCTAACGCAATTGCTTCACCTAGACTAGTGCTGATTGCTTTAATTGGCCAATAATGAACTATATTTAAATTATTTACCATATTAAGCACCAACAAACTTTCTCATGCCATTTTATATTTTTAAGGTTACTTGTATAATTTACCATAGGTTCCTACAGTACACCGCTACATGATGTATATAAATATATGGCTCCATTGGCCTACTATATTCCCAAGGATTTTTGTAATTATTTATTTACTTGTTTATGTCACTAGGTGTTATGCATTATGAAAATCAGACCTCATCACAGTAACTCTAATAAGATTTTTATTTGGGTAGTGCGGGTACTTACGTTTAGTGCATAGGGGAGGGGGGGGGGGCTCTAGGGACCCATGCTAAAAAACGCAAAAACGACGCGAGGGATTGGGATTTTCTTGGCACCAATGCAAGCGCAACTACAAGTTGACAAATACAAAAATTATTTAAACCAATATATGGCAGCGTTAAAAATCGCACGGCTGAAAAAACAAAAAAATGGGGTCCCCCATAGGAACCCCCCTTATGCAGTTAAGTGTTAAAATGCCTAATGGCGATTCATATCTTGAAACATTGCCCGTTTTCCTTTTCTGACAGTTCTTCAGTTGGAAAAGATTTAATTCTTACAAACTTAACTTCACTTTTAGTTATGCAAATTTCAAATATTTCGACTCTTTTCGTGGAATCACATGATTGTGTCTTAAGCCATCACATACAAATCATTTTATTCAGGAAAACCCCCTCGTGCACTGTAAAAAAAATACTGTAAATTTTACAGTAAAATACTGGCGCAATTCTGCCAAAATTACCGTAAAATTTACAGTATACTGTAAAAATTAATTCAATCAAAACGCTTATAAACATATATATTTGGTGAGTTATTAGCAGAGATTTGGTGATGTTGGGAGAATAACAAGCACTGACTAACGCCCTAACTTAGTTGCCTTGTGCACAATTTTTTACAGTGCATAGACTGTAAAATTTACAGTTTGTTGTAACATTTATACATCAAACTGTAAAATATTATAACAGTACTTTGATGAAAACCTGTAAAAGCTATATTTTTTTACGGGATTTTGTTGGCAGAATTAGCGGCCAGTATGTTCCTGAAAATTTACATACAGTATTTTTCCCCTGTATCTTTTGTTACTCTTAATGGTATAATTGAAAAATTCTAGTATTGTCATAATGAAATGTTGTACTACAAAATATTTCGATAAAGTCTTCCCTTTTAGATTTTATCATATAGGCCTGGAAAATTGGACATAAAATTACAGTATTTTCCTGTATTTCCAAATTACAAAGCCAAATACTGTAGTTTTGGGAAGTTTTTACAGTAATTTTCCTGTAAATTGCACTGTAAATTTTTTTACAGTGGTGTGTATGGTTATTTTATTGTATAGTACATGACGAGTATGTCGTTTATATATCCCTCCCAATAGCCCGAATGAGACAAGATTGTATACTGGCAAGTATACATGGACATAATTTCAATTTTATTTTATTTTGAATATGGATGACTTACACTGTAAACAAAATACTATAAATTTTACAGGAAATCCTGGAAGCATTCTGCCAACAATTACCGTAAAATTTACAGTATATACTGTAACAGTATATTGGAAACACTCAAAAACATATCTAATTTGGTGAGTATTACAGAGATTGTGAACGTGTGTAGATTAAAAAAAGCAACTGACGAACACCCTAACTTACTAGGCCTATCCACAAATTTTTGCAGTGCATATACTGTAAAATTAACAGTTTGTTGTAAAATGTATTACATCAAACTGTAACATATACAGTAAATTTGAATGAACACCTGTAAATCTGTATTTTATGGGGTTTTGTTGGCAGAATTGCTGCCAGGATTTTCCTGTTAATATTTAATCGTATAATTGAAGATTCATAAAAAAAAAAAAAAAAAAAAGATCAGTAAATTGAGCAGGCCCTGGATTCAGGTTAATATCACCAGCCAGTAAGATAATGATGATAAAAATGGGCAGTCTGCCTACTGGGTAACCCAGGAACGGCGAGGATTTAACATTGAGATTAGAAAAGATTAATTCTACAAACTTATCCTTCACTTTTTAGTTATGCAAATTTCAAATATTTCGACTCTTTCAGGTGGATCACTGATGGTGTCTTTAAGCAATACAAATAACAAATCTATTCTTATTCAGGAAAACCTCGTGTGTATGGTGATTTTATTGTATATTATGACGAGTATGTCGTTATATTCCCTCCCAATAGCCCGAATGAGACGAAGATTGTATACTTGGCAAGTATACATGGACATAATTTCAATTTTATTTTGAATATGGATGACTTACACTGTAAAAAAATACTATAAATTTTACAGGAAAATCCTGGAAGCAATTCTGCCAACAAATTACCGTAAAATTTACAGTATAGTACTGTAAACATTATATTCGAAACACTCAAAAACATATCTATTTGGTGAGTTATTACAGAGATTGTGAACGTGTGTAGAGTAAAAAAAGCACTGACGAACACCCTAACTTAGTAGGCCTATCCACAAATTTTTGCAGTGCATATACTGTAAAATTAACAGTTTGTTGTAAAATGTATTACATCAAACTGTAACATATACAGTAAATTTGAATGAACACCTGTAAATCTGTATTTTATGGGGTTTTGTTGGCAGAATTGCTGCCAGGATTTTCCTGTTAATATTTAATCGTATAATTGAAGATTCATTGGTGTATAAAAATGTTGTTATTCATTAAAATTCGAATAAAGGTTTCATTTTTAAATTTTGTCATTATAGGCCTGAAATATTGGACATAACATTTACAGTACTTTCCTGTATTTCCAAATTACAGCCAAATACTGTAACTGTTTACAGGATTTTCCTGTAAATTGCACTGTAATTTTTTACAGTGTAGCCATGGAGTTCCATAGTGTAACGAATGCGAGAGGGCCCCATTGCAGATATACACTTTACCTCTTATCATATCCAAACACAGGTGGTGGTTCTCAAATATGATCCAACCACAGGTGTGGACAATGCTGAGATCTTCCCCGGGCCCAGTTTTTCGACGGTTATCTCGAGAACTAATAAACCAGGACTAGCGTGTTTGGAATTCAAATACGGATATGAAAGTCCACAATTTTTAACTTGTCTGGGGCATTTTTGTTTAAAAAAAGAATTTGTATATTTTATCCAGCTCCACGGTGAAAAGAATGGCAATACAATGGCATGCAAAATAAAGAGGATAAAAGTCCTGTTTTCTTTATGTTATTGGGCATACATGGACGTTCCCAGACAAAAAAAAAAAAAAAAAAAAAGGGGGGGGGGGGGGGGGTGGAGGCCGGATAAATACCCGGCTAGGGTAGCGAGTCAGAAAATATTTAAAATTGTGTCGGCAATGGACAGTTTTTCTGCCAATACTATTTTTTTACTGTCAGTTCAAAAATCTGAGGAGGGGTGAGGACAATAATAATTACAGTTAATACTGCAGGAAATCGGAAGTATATAGGCACTAATATCTTCCGACAAAAACCAATAACAAAATATTTATTTCATAAAAGATTTACCTAAGCGATATGACCTACCTTAATACTCCTGTTTTGATGTCAAGTCAACCATTTGCCGATGGAGTTCTGTAAATTGGGGGGGGGGGGGGGGTACACACCCCCCCTATGCCCCTTCCAGGAACGGCCCTGTGGGCATGCGACGCATTGGCAAAGTTAAAAGGAATCGAGTCGTATAGAGCAAAACTATCTAAGGCTGACATAATGAGATCAACCTTTACGAATCCCGTCATATATAATATGGAATGACGTGAAACTATGATTGAAAAGTCTCAAACGCATGATCTTATAATAGAATCTTTAATCTTAGAATGGGATATTACATTCGGATTTATTTAAAAATCTAGATATAATCATATAGGAGTAAGGTAATGACATGGCATTTAAGTGAAGTTTGTCGAACGAGCAAAGAAGTATTGGAATACTCTAATTTTATTAATTATAATTTAAAGCGGAAAAAAGCGGGGAAATTTAATTATACGACCTTTATAGATAAGTACTTATTATTGCAACACGAATTTTAGGGCACTGGTCGTTTAGAATGCAAGTGTATTTTTTGATTTTTCTTTAAGAGCGTGGTCGTATTGAATAATCATGAAATTGAATAGTTTTTTATTCTTTAAAGAAGCGGTTAAGTTTTTGACCACCACCAATGCTCCAGGAGAGGTATCCCTAATCAACTCAAAGGGCAGCTATTGAGTTTTCTTATCTTTTTTTGGACTTCTTAGAATTTTCCCTATAACCTGAAAAAATATGAAAATTTTATATATTTAAAGAAGCAGCAGCCGAGATTCGAATCCAAGACCACTGTATCTTTGTTTTTTTTATGAGGTCAGATACTTAACCACACGCCAGGGCGGATTGGTGTGCCAGATTTGCAATTCTAAGCCTGATACATTTCGGAATAAATCTCTACTGTATTGTGGTCAGCACTCAATAGAATGAATAGCTCCGCTCTGGAACGGTTCCTGGAAACAATGACGCCAGGAGAATGAGTGTGGCCAAAACTCACACTTGCTCTTTGCAACCCAGTACAAGAGCGTAGTCATGACCGGCCAGGGCAGACAAATGTTCAACTTCAACATTGCCATCGCTTACCGCTCGCTTCGCCCCTCACCCGTCGAACCATATTTTTTCCTCGTCGTCTATAAAATATTGAAGGGGTGTTACTTTAGGTGTTAGAACCCAGTTATCTGGATATACGTCAGCCCTTTTCCTTTTCACATTATCAATTGTTCTTCTTTTGTTTCAACTGTCCATTATGGTACGAAGCGGTCAGAAGACGCTTATCGAAACCTATGAATATTCACACACCGTTTTTTTTCGAAAGTGGTCTCTGGAAACTTCCGGAGAAAAATAATGGTCTGATGAATATTCATAGTTTTAAACAATTAAAGGACAATTGGAACAAAGGAAAATTCTAGAAACCCCTCGGCCTCAGGTGGTACACATGAAAGAAATAAACAATAGTGAAAGAACTCAATATAAAAGCTAATTGTGAACACAGATTGCCGTCTACTTGTTAGCTTATCTGTCGATTACGATTCAGCCAAAGTGGTGACTCTAAGTTATGCAAATTTCTTCTTCACCATTTTAAAGGGACAATCGAAACATTTTCCCCCTTTATTGTTGAAATAAACAAAGATGAAAGAACAGGTGACTCAATACAAAAGCTTATTGTGATTGTCGGATTACCATCTGATGGTTAGCTAATACATGTATATCGTCCACGAATCAGCCAAGATAGTGATTCAAAGTCATGGAAATCTTCAGGTGACTCAATACAAATGTTTATTGTGATTGTCGGATAACCATCTTCTGTTTAGCTAATACATGTATATCGACAACGAATAAGCCAAGCTAGTGATTTAAAGTCGTGGAAATGTTCAAAAAGACAATTTAAACACGTTGCTCTAACTTTTAAACTGGTAACAATTGAACAATTGCTACCCATAACGCCAGATCACTGAATACGGGATTTAAAAATAAAATTGAGTGAGGAACGTATAAAAAAGGGAATTTCTGCCTTTGTTTTCTAGAGTGCTAATGATAGCGTTAAGACATAGTCTATTTAAGAATTGCCTAAGATAGGATATCTTCTTTGCTAAAAACTTAGCCTGCGTAACAAGCATTTGGTAGTTCACCGCGAATAACTCTGTATCAAGATCTTTAATTCGTGGTGTCAGAATCCGGGGTCAGATATACGTGTGAAAGGGTTATTTGAACTGAACCTACTTAAATATCCAAACCTGCCTACTAAAATAACAATTAGACACGGCTTAACCAGTCAATAGGATAATCTTCTCAACAGATGGGACCATTTCTAACTCAGATCAGGCTTTCCTTGACAATAAGATTATCTCTCAAGAGTAAACCTATTATCGACTAGACCTTGGTGTTAGACTCCTGCACAAGTGAACATAACAGCTCAATTGGTGTTTTTAATTAAGAAAAAACGTTACGCTGCTTCAAAATATTAAAAAAAACCCGAAATATATTCTCAATTTTACTGAATAATTATAAAAAATCGATTTTCGTTCTTGTCACGACGTATATGTAAGATAAGAATTCAAAACACACCGTTATGAAAAATAATGGAGTTTTGATAAGGTCTGGCTTGCCTGTTAGACTCCGACCTAGCGGCTCGCCTATAAAGGCTCGCCGCTAGGTCGGAGTCTAACAGGCTCGCCAGACCGTATCAAAACACCATTATTTTTCATAACGGTGTGCTTCTCATCCTTTATCTATTACATAAACACATTCCTGACTTAAACAGAGATCCTTCACCACCGATCCCGGACCCGGATCCCGGAACGGGCAGTTTTAACAAAAAAAAAACACCAATCCGATTTCGCACCGTCCCAATCCTCACTGGCAGCCATAGCCGGGGTGCATCCTGCTTGAATTCACCCAAATGTGCAGATTAATTTTGAATTATACAAGCGTGGTACAGACGTACAAAAGATTTGGGTAGGTTTTGGGTTGGAGGCCCCCAGTAATGGCGGATCAATTCTGACCATCATTTGGCTGGTCGGATTCGTCTATATTTAATGTAGGCCTAATCTGCGTAATTGTTTTGGACATTTCAACATTTTGAAGCAATCAATTTGACAAATAAAAAATAAAATACGTTGTAAAGAATTAAAATCAGATCATTTGTGCACTTAGCCAGGGACACAAGGACATTTGGAAAATAGTGCAGTGCGCCCTCAAGAGTTTTCAAATTTAATAAAGTTTAGCATCAACCGAAATGATCAAGCCCAAATCAGATCAGCGCCCTTATGGGTAATCAGAACGATTTTATATAAAAACCATTCCGGCAGTGGTTTTAATTTCAAACACCGCAGTCACGTTGTTTAAATAAATACAAAAAAAAAACAAAAAAAAAACGCCAGGACTTGATTCTCTTCGGAATCCCCCTGTTGACCGTCTCACGGTGGACTTTTGTGGCTTTAAAAAAAAACCCTCCTCTTACCCAACGTGTTTCCTTACTAAAACCACCTTTTCTGGTGCCAAAGTTTTCATGTAATTTGTCAATTGACATTTTAATCTCCTTTTCATGGCAAAAGCTAACATCCACGGGGTAGAAGTAAGATACAAGGTGATCTCAAAGTGATGGATAGGGAGTTGGAAACCCCCCCCCCGGGAGAGAAGGACCAACACGCTAGTACGACGCAGGAATATCCACAGATCACAAAATTTTGGTACAAGTAGATGGCTATGGTCCTCCTCTTTCCATTGACACAAAAATGAGTATCAACATGCCTAGCATTACGTCACAATGATAGCAACACTGTCGATTTCCATAGACACATGTGTAAAATAGAGAAATAAAATTTTTGGCCCAAAAAAGTTAGGAATATCCGACTTTAAAGGGGCAACGAGAGATTGCAAGGCATCCATATTTTCTATGACATGTAGTGATTTAATTCACATAAATTAGACAATAGATTTGCTGCTCTGTATCTGGCTACAGAAATGTCAGTCCTAATGTCTTAAAGGTCCTAGGAAATGCAAATAGAATTGATGTGGTTTGTGTCAAGTCTACAAGGAGGGACCAGGAAGCATTCAATATTTGGGTTGGTGATGACATCATTAGTGAAACTATTGATTTTTCAGAGAGTAATAGAAAATTCCAGGTGACTGGTGTGAATCTATTAATGGCACTGACTGAAAATCAATAGTTTCACTAATGATGTCACTGGTAGTGCATTCTTTTTTCTGCCCCTG
>JAMKCH010030065.1:0-63766 GCA_023653785.1 Ophioderma brevispina
ATCGGACGAAAATGTGGAGCTGTGACAACTATGACAATGTCCACAATATGGGAGACTATGTGTGACTGCGATTACTGTCGCTGACAACTTGAGCAACTAAGTGTCACTATACTCTGCTAACTTGCGCAGATGGATTAACTCTGCTAATACGTTGGAGCATGATGGTATTTGTAACTCTTGCGAGAATGATGGTATGAACTCTGACTCATCTTCTCTCACCAGGGCTTTATATCCTCTCAAACAATTATAGAAGGATCTAGCGCAGTCTATATGGGTCGTGTAATAAATCTAGCCATACATCATAAGCCTGACTACTGCACAGATCTCCACGTTCTATATGGATACAAGCACTTTCTCCATGCCTGTACATGCAGAGTAGGGCGCCATCTATAGTACAGAAAAGCACATAGGCTAGGCAGAATCTCCTGGACTTGAGTAATCAGAGAATTCTAAACCTTTCTAATGAAATCAATAAGGTTCTAGATGTTTCTCAGCTTTTCTGTTTTATTTTATTTGTTTTGCACACACTGTATGCACACAAACAGGTTTATTGAATATAATAGTACTTAGACTAATGTATAATATTTTATGTGCTAATTTATGAGATTAATCCATAATCAAAGTGAACTAATCACTGCAAATTCTTGTAACAGTGTAAAGATGTTCAAAGGACACCTGCACAGAAGATTTTGAATTGTATTATGCTCGCTTAACAGATTTGAACACATAGGTACCAGCGTGATTAAGGTGTTCTTGATGTGTTCTGTAGATGTTCAGAACACACCTAGACTTAATACTGAATTGAAAAAATAACAGCACAAAGTTAAATGCAGACATACCTATCGCCCAGGAATATTCTTCAATTGGACTTTCTTCATCGATGAATTGACAGCTTGCTTGTACCGTTGACTTTCCATGTAGAATTGTAAACCGTACATCAATCTGGTCAGATGTGGTTTTGATATGTGTATCCAATTTTCTCTACCTACATAAATAAAAAATTCAAACCAATATTATGATACAGTGCACAGTATAAGTACGAATAAGTGGTATAAAAACTCAATTGAAACCAGATCAAAAAACATACATGAATAATGAATAAACTCTTGTAAACCATGCCTTAAGGTAGTGTTAACACTAAGTGCTTTGTTTTTTAACTCGAATTTCTGATTTTTGCACCACGTGTTCTATCGTTAACAACAAAGGTTATCCCAATGCTGACAATCCCGAGTTGTATTTTTTCTTGCGATTAAAGCAGAATTTGACATTTAAAGTCACAAAAAACCACATGGTCTTCAAGGCGGGAATTTAAGCACACTAGCGGACGCCACCATAGAGATCAGGGGGGGGAGGCAGTTGTTTGGAGATGATTTTTTTCTCGGCCTGATAAGAAGGTGATTTTTTTTGCACAAGCTTTGGGGGTTAATTTTTTTTTCTTTACAAGGCTGAGGGTGATTTTTTTTCTTACAAGCTGGGGGTGATTGTTTTTTTTATCATTACAGTTTGTTGTCTTTTCATAGCCAAAGGTGATTTTTTTTTTACAAGCTGGGGTGCTTTTTTTAGCATTTATGTTGCAAATTTGTACTATTGGGGTTGTATGGGCCAGCCAGAGAGGTTCATCTTTGAACGACTGTTGAGGACGGGCTCATTTTGAAAGACGGTGATTGAGGAACCTTCCCTACAATGCTGGACAACTGCAATTTTGTAAGAGCGACATATAAATAAATGTACCCCCCTAATCCACAAACCTTTTTTGTTCTATTACACGAGTAATTGGTCCAATAACATGGATCATTGGTTGTCCTATAAAATAGATACATATATTGATTTTCATCTCCACCATTCACTGTAAAAAAAACCCCACAAAAATTGTTCAAAATTTGATTCTGGTGAATACAGTGCATTGATATGTGAAAAGAAACAGAAAACATTTTCCTTAAACCACAGTACCAATAATATTTCAAAGCAGAATCACAGCACTTTTCATAACACATTGAACATAATCAAAACAGGAAATCAGTATTATTTTCAATGTTGTGGCATTAGTGTTTACAAAAGGAAACACACTTTATGGCTAGTCAATTTCATACAATTCCAATTAAAGAAGCTTTGGAGAAAGATTCAGATCTCACATTTTTATGATAACTAACGGTATTTTTTCATATGATTATCTTAAATCTTGTTGAAGGAAAAGATCTTTAATTGGACACAATGCATGAATAAAATTATTGAATTTCAGACATAATAAAATAGACCCTACTGAAAACCATTTCATAAATTGAAAACAATTGGATGTTTATATTTATTAAAAACAGTAGAAGGGTTTGTGGCAATATGGCAATTCCGACATGGAAAATGAAGGTGTTACTCCCTGCCTAGAATTGGATTAGGGTATCATAGCATGCTGTTGACACAATCAAATAGTATTCATCAAGGAGTAAAGGCATTGTAGTGCAGGTTTTTTAGAAAGGGGCATTCCACGTAACGGACAAGGACGTTTTGGACTCAAGTTACAAAAGTTAAATACATTTGATGTGGTCAGTCCAAACATGTGCATTTTTTATAGAAAGGTGGTTCTGTGGAGTACTTGTAGATGTGACATACATTGGTGGCTTTTTGATTGTTTTGAAATAAAAACTAATGAAAACAACATACATTGTCTGAAATTGGCAGTTTCTTCACGGGTGTGATATGATCCCCCTTCTTTTTGATCCACAATTCCTTATTACTGAAGGATGAGATGCTAATTGAAATGGAAGCAGAGGCATCTGCATCCTAAGTTTTTTCATTTCATGGCTATTTATTCAATCTAAGTGACGATGAGGAGTTTTGAAACCCGATATAAATCCTTTGGCCCCAAGAAGGCCATGTCATGTGATTATAAACCCCTTTTTTGGTAAAACAGGTTATTTAATTACTCTCTGGTTGTTCGACCAAAATAAGGGAAAATTACAATTCTGAGTTTAAATCATGCACAATATAGGATTTCAGCATTCATTGACACTAAACTTGCTGTTCAAATGCAATTGAATTTTTTGGTGTCAGTTCCACTTTTGGTGGGAATTGCCCAAGACCCTGATCTGTCATCATAAAAGGCGGGGGGATTAGAACATACACAATACAATGGTTTGTGAGCTGCTGACTGCATGCCTTTCAAGGTTGATAAAATGCTGGCAGTATTGTCAGCATTTGGTTGAGAAGCGAGGCTTACAGGGAATAAATATTAGTTAGTTTTCTCTTTTACCAAATTGTCAGACCCTAATTGTTTTTAAATTAGTGGGAAGAGGTTTATTAAGGTCCATTTCATTATATCTGATTATTTTTCATGTCATTGTGTCCTTAAGCACTCCAAGAAAAGTGGCTGTCATGTTACTGTACACACTCAAGCATCACTTCGGTGTATGCAAGTAAGACTATTGACACAGAAGAAAGACCTATCATGTACCAGGACCATGGTTTGCACCAATGATCTGTACAAATGTTGATTGTTGTAACGATCCATGATTTCTGAATTACACATCAAAACAATCCTAAATAATTACGCTGCTGCCATGAACATTGAAGTACATTGTACATGTTTCGTGTACCAGAATATAGCCGTGTTTAAACCATAGGAGCGCGCCCCGAATTCACACTCTGATGGGCACGAGTCGGAGCACTTTTAACCTCGATTCATTGTCCACAAGATAGCCTGCTATGAGCGATAGCTAAACAATGGACAAACCTGACACTTGAATCGAGGATAAAAGTAGCCCGACTAGTGCCCATCAGAGCGTGATCGGGGCTAACCCCGATGGTGTAAACACGGTTAATGATACCTAGAGTGCATAATTATAATTCACTATCGAAGTGTTGCGTCATCCATCGGTACCTGGTCTACCGGTCACGCTTTTCAGTTTTTGAACCACGATCGAAATATTAGCAACAGTAGGGTGATCGGTTGCTGCGTAATAATTACGTCATCACTTCGATAGTGATTGGTACATACTCTGCAAAAGAAACTTTGCACTGATGATTGAGTTGCAAAATATGCAAGGCTGTCTGACTGTTTATTTACTGGCTGTTGAATTGATTGCCTGCACCCGAATGGCACTGTTGAAACCCAAAATGCATTTCTTTGGCAATCAAAGTGATCACAAGTAAATTTTCTTCACAGATGTGTTAAAAAACAAATATTCGAGTCTGATGTCAAGTTTTTGTTTGAAGTAGCTTCAATAAATCAACTTTTTTTGTTTGATGTGTTCAAAGTGGTCCAAAAACCATGATTTACATGCAAAAACTTCGAGGTTCAGTGGCACCCTCTAAACATTAGAAAATCAATGTTATTTTATACCTATAGCTTTACTTTACTGTTATTTTCTTATTTAACACTTAAGTGACCTAAGGTGTTTTCACTCACGTTGTGCCTAAGGGGGGGGGGGGTTCCATGGAACCCCCCCTAAGGAACCACTTTCCCGATGGAATTTTCAAATGAAAACTCATTACCACCTTGAGGGGGCAAAAGGCAAGGCCAAAGGTGCAATAGAAATGAGTTCCGGTTTTCGTCAGGAAATTAGGGCAAAATCATTGTTTTCGAATGCGGAGAAAATCGCTCACAAGTAGCATGATGTTTTCGCGACCATGCTTCCACAGAATACACATTGCAAATCATTTGATGTTTATATCTGCTCTAGAAGGACCACATTTACATATATTTAACACAAACATTACCAGTTTGTTACATCTGATTTTTGTGGGTGCAGACTTATTTGGCATAGGTTTGTATAGCAATAGCGCGCAGTTCGCTCGATGATGAAATGCTTCTTTTCAGCACAAAAGGGTTAATGATTTTTCTGAATTAATGAATTTAATTTGGTTTGATGCATATGAACATACATAAGCCGAAAAATTTGCTGGCAACGTGGGTGCTAATTTTTATTTTTAAAATCACCACTCCCGTTGGTGCCTAAGGGGGGGGGGGGTCCTAGGGAAACCAAGCTAATGATCTCATTAACGGGCCTAGAAATTTTAGTATTTTTTATGGAAAGAAGCAGCATCAATAAAGTTTACACTAAGTACAAAAAAAATTAGAGTTCGAAAATATGTTTCACGAATGAGAAATCGCCGAAAAACAAATCTCGGGTACTATGGAACCCCCATTAGGCACTAAGGGTTAAGTAATAGGTTAGAAGTTTTACAATATCTTTATGTGTTAAAAGCAGAAACCCCGAGTACCGAGGGGCTTTCTCCATTTAAGTATAACTAACATGATAAAGAAGGTGCATGGTAGAAAAATTGTGGTTTATCAATGATTTTCTGGAGCAATGCTAGAATACTGCTCATTATAATTAGTCAGGGTATAGAAATTAAAGATGAAAAGTGAGTTATTTGATATGGATGCATTTGCTGTTTAGGCTCAAAGTTTATTGGTCTGGCTCAAACCAATTGAGTGGTTGATGATGTGGTCAGTCAAACATTTGCATTTTTATAACAGTGTCTGTGGAGTAACTTGAGATGTGACATACATACATGGTGTTTTTATCGTTTTGAAATAAAAACTAATGAAAAAACCAAACATTACATTGTCTGGAGTGGCAGTTTGTCACTTTGGATATGTCCCCTTGTTTTTATCCACAATTTCCTTATTACTGAAG
This sequence comes from Ophioderma brevispina, assembly GCA_023653785.1. Classification (NCBI taxonomy): domain Eukaryota; kingdom Metazoa; phylum Echinodermata; class Ophiuroidea; order Amphilepidida; family Ophiodermatidae; genus Ophioderma; species Ophioderma brevispina. The sequence continues at coordinate 5,634 of JAMKCH010030065.1, forward strand.
GATGATATGCTAATTGAAATTGGAAGCAGAGGCATCTGAAATTCTAAGTTTTTCATTTTATGAGATTTATTCAATCTAAGGACGATGATTGAGTTTTGGAAACCCGAGATAAATCCTTTGGCCCCAAGAAGGGCATGTAATGAGGGATATAAACCCATTGGGATGCTCTGTGTTCAGAAGAGTGCAGAGGCTGTGTGGAATTACAAGTCCGGGAAGGTCTAAGTGCACTATAAAGCGCCTACAAACTGAATAACAAGCGTGTGTTGGGCCTACCAGGGCCGGGGGGGAGGGGACTCCTATATGATGGCTGGCCTATCAACTGCCAGGCGATAACCTTCTTTCAAGTTTGCCAAACTCTACAATCCAAACAATATTTTTCATGTTGATTGTATCCAACCCTTCAACCCATTTTTTTTTTCTCGGACACCTTTTTTGCGTTGTATAATAGATCACTCAAGGGACCCACCAAAACCCCTATTTTCAGTCTCCGCTTACACATCTGTGACCATCCACTTTCAGGTAACGGCTATATTAATAAGAGTCATCTCTACTGCTGAAAGCAGGTAGTTCACCAATGCTAGATTACTGTGATAGCAGTGTCATTAATGCTCCGATCCTACACTGAATAAAAGGTATGTCTATCAATGTTCATAACCTCCTGTGATAGATGTAGCTCATCAATGCCCTATTACTGCTGAATCCAGTAGTTCCACCAATACCATCTACTGCTGACAGCAGGTCGTCATCAATACTCATATTCATAATATTGACAGCAGGTAGTCATGCAATACCCATATCCACTGCTGATAGCAGGTAGTTCATTAATACCCAATATCTACTGATGATGCAGGTAGTTACATCAATGACTCATTTATCTATTGATGATAGCAGGTGGTTTATCAATTGCTCATATCTACTGCTGGGTAATACTTCATCAGAAGGGTTATTGAGATAGGTATGTGCCACGCAGCTCAGCTTCACGCATGGTTGAATATGTACAAGATTGTGCGCAAAATTTGTAGCATCATCATAAAAAAATGGTCCGTGACTGAGCTAAGATTTTGCAAAACTTTTGGTTTAAAGATCTAAAAATTAGCAGGAAATTTTGGGCAAAAAGGCAGATTCCTAGGATAACTTAGGAATTATCCGAATACCAATGTAAAGGGTGATTTTTTTGTCCCCTTGTGCCGGGGATTTTTTTTTTTTTTACAAGAGAAATGGTGATTTTTTTTTTCTTTTCTCTCTCTGAGTGATTTTGTTCTTTCACAGTCTAAGGGTGATTTTTTTCCTTTCACACTCTAAGGCGGGATTTTTTTTTTCTTTCACACTCTAAGGGTGATTTTTTTTTTCTCAAAACTCCTAACCCCCCTGGAGATCTAATGGTGGTCCCTTACACGCCTGTCAGTGTCAAGCGCATGGCGCAGCATCGCGTCGCGCGGTGAATTTTTACTGCGTAACGGTCGCGCTTGTTTTACTGTACCGTTTGCGCGACGCATCTCGGAAAAAACGAAAAATAATATTGGAAAATGTAAAAACAAGCGCTAATTTAGACCAGACCGCAATTTCAATTTCTTTATGATTTTCTGGATGTTAAGAGAAAAAAATGTTTTGATTCAGTAGTGCATAAAGATGTACTTTCATCACTTGAACAACATACTTCAATTTTGAAGGTTCAAAATTACAAGTTATTGAAGAAAGAGACAAGCTTGAAAATGGCCGTGAAAAAGTAACTTTTTTTACTAACAACATCGGATTTATTCATGTTTCAATATTTCGCCAAAATCTTGGTAAATTTTTCAGAAAAGATAACTCCCAAAATACCGCGTAAAAAGGTAAGTTTACTTTCTACGATAGCAAATCGGTCGTCTCTATAGGAAGGTTTTCACTTTTTCATTTTCCGATTTCTAGTAAAGATATTCTCCAATATATACTCAAATTTTGGAACAAGAAAATAAGAATACGAAAGGTAAAATCACACTTTTTTTGAAAAAAATAAAAAACTTAAAAAAAGCAAAAATTTTCAAAAAAGAAAAGAACTACAAAAAACGTCCGCTAGACAAAGTTGTTCTTGTGTCTAACAAATAAAAATAAGAAATAATGAAAAAAATTCAAATTGTTTTTGGTTGCTGTCTGAAATTTTTGGGGCAAAAACATGCTTTGTAGTATTTTCTCAAATTACGGACAGTTTTACATTAATTCGGTGATGCCATCAGGGTTCAGAGTCCAAGTTCTTCTAGAAAATGTATAACTTTTACTAGACGATAATCAAATCGGCCCTTATATGGCAAAACTACGTATCTCAAAAATCGGGCCTTTTGAGATACTTTACATTAATGTTGCACGTTTGCCATGTAAACATTAAAAATTAGCTGAAATGGAATACATTAATATATTTATCATATCATTTGCTGTAATCCATCCAATGTTGAGGTTTTTTAATGATTAAACATTCTTGAATTACAAACACAATTTGTGCAAGTTACGTAGTTGGGCCATATAATATTTAGGAAAAATACCAGTAATGTCAAAAAACAAATGCTATATTTCAATGGGCTGAACCCAACAAAATATACTTTACAAAAGAAATATAATTCTTGATATGTGGTATCACAAACATTTCTAGCTTGATCTTACGCTTCTTTAGTTTGATCTGAGCATCTGTTGTCCCATTAATGTGTATAGCAAAAAACCGGCACTCATAGTATATTTTCATGGCAAACCACGTATGCTCTGGGGGCGGGAGTTTACGTAGTTTTGCCATGAAATCATAAGGGCGGATTGTGAGAGGGAAAAATGACAGTAACTAAGAGATACGCAGTTTTGCCGGAAAAATACCTTAAGAATGGTAAAAGCCCGAGTTAGGATGTGGCTATCTCAGAAAGGAAGCTCATTGGCTTGTAAGGAATGTGAAATAAATCAGCGCCCCCAAGTGCCCAGAAATAACTTTCATCTCAAAAAGTTCAAAATTCGAGTAGTTACGTAGTTCTGACATAAAAGGGCCGACCCGAAATATTTGCGGAAGTAGTTCAAAACACTCAAAAAATAGATTACTCGGCAGCTCAAGGTTGACACTGCCCTCTAATGCGACATGTACATATACCAATGTACGAGTAATAATGATGACATCAGTCTTCAATTTTAGCACAAAACAACACACATTTGCTCTAATCGCATACAAAGTAACAAAATGAACAAAAAGTACCAATTTATCGCCATTATGAATGCAAAAGAAACTAAATCACAAAAACCCATTAATAAAGGTAACAACAAAACACATCTGGTTTGCGAAATACAATGACACGTGGGTCTTTTGGGCGAGACATGATTACTAGCTAAAGAAGAGGACTGGCGGATGTTATTTAGAAGGTTGTTGCAGAGTTGCCGCTAACTCCAAAGTAGCGCATCTCTGCTATACAAGCGATTTCTGTTATGTTCTGGTAGATATAAATATACTACCCAACACCCCTTAAAGGGGCAAAACGGGTAGGGATGGTGCACTTTCAATGACGACTTGGTTGGTTTCTTTAGTTCTTGGCTGTAGTTATGTGTTTCTTAGCTTCCGTTTTGAATTTCTGCTTATCCTCTATGTTGGTGATGTAATTTGGTAGCGAGTTCCAGTCTACCAATGTCCTTGGTATAAATGAGTACTTGAGACAGTTTTTATTTGTTGTGATTTGAGTAATTTGACTATGCCGAGAAGATCGCGTGACCAGGCGCACGATCTTTCGTAATGGTATGGCGAGGCGACCCAGGAGTGCTTCATGAAAGATGTTTATTCTTGTCACTTTCCGTCTGAGTTCTAAAGTATCCCATCCAAGTTCTTCCTTCATTGCTGTTACACTACTGTACCTTCCATAATCCCCCATGACAAAGCGGGCACTTCTGTTTTGTACCGCTTCCAACTTCTGTATGAGTTCCTTATAGGTGAGCAGATTATGGCCAAAAAGTGCTCTAAAAATAGCGGAGGTGGCAAGTCGCGTACTACAAGCTAATTTTGGTATTTTTGGAAGTATGGGTGCTGACAACATCTTAAACCAAAATTACCCGGAATCCCTTTGGGGGAACATAATTGTAATGGCGTCTTCAAAATGGCCGCCATTCTGTATGTTTGGGTATATCGTTTTAATACTGCGTTCTTAAATAATCGCTATTTGAACACATTTTAACTATTTTTCATCAATTTTGATAAGTAGTACTACTATATAATTAACATGTGATCACTTACAATAGCATGACACTAGAGGGCGCTTGCCAAAATGGCCGCCAATGTGAGTTGAACGACTACTTACTGATTAAAATTGTCCAATTTAAGCTTTTTTTTCAAGTAATTGATGGAGCGGTCGTGAAACGGCATGGACTACAAGCTAATGTTGATAGTTTTGGAAAGCAGGGATGCTAACAACATCACATACTAAATTACCCAGAATCCCTTTGGGGCAACATATTCAAAATGGCCGTCATTCTGCGTGTTTGCATATATCGCTTTAATACTGCATTCTTATCACGATTTGAATACTCTTTTGCTATTCGCTTATCAATTTTGATAAGTAGCACTACTATTTTAACCAACACGTGATCAATTACAATAGCAGAACACTAGAGGGTGCTGCCAAAATGGCCGCCAATGTGCGTTGAATGAATATTTACTGAATACAAGGTTCAATTGGTAAAATGTCACATACTACAAGTTAATGTTGGTATTTTTGAAAGGTATGGATCCAGACAACATAACAACCAAAATTACCCAGAATCCCTTGTGGAAAACATTTAATGGAACCTTCACAATGGCCACCATTCTGTGTCTTTTGGTATATCCTTCCAGTCCTGTTCTTTTAACTTACGCCAAAATCCAAAATGGCCGCCATTTTATATAATTAGCTATATCTCAGCTTCTGAAGTACATAGGTTGACGATTTTGTTTTTTAAATATGTTTTGAGGTTCAAGAATTCAGTTATTGTTAAAATCGAAATCATTTATGTTTTCCTTAACTCAGAAATCCAAATTGGCCACCAAAATGGCTGCCAATTTGCTGCGATTACATATAATTATCTACATCTTATCTTCTGAAATAGATATGAACATGATTTTGGTGTTTTTGAATAGGTTTTGGGGGTCACAAAATTCGATTTTATATAAATTTAAGTCATCCCATTTATGTTTTAGTTCATTCTGGAGTCCGAAATGGCTGCACTTTTCAGTTGCTATCTCAGTTACTGAAGTAGAAGAATGTGCTCGAGCAGTGGGCAATCGTACTGGCACTGAAGCACTGGGTCGCTCTGACCAGAGGAAAGGTGATCCTGGTCCGATGCGACAACATGACGATAGTGATCTACCTCTACAAGGAGGGGGGCAAGAAGCCCCAGTCTCTGCAAGAAGATAGTCAGGCTCCTAGAGTGGTGCAGGCAACGGGACATTGCTTTAATAGCGTCCGATGTGCCGGGAGTGGAGAACGTCCTAGCGGACGCCCTCTCCTGGAAGGGCACGCAATGTCAGGCGCCATTGAAGGTATGGGGCCGTCAGTGGAATGGCACCTCCTGCCGGCAGTTTGCCGGTCAATAGTTTCAGAGGCTACAAAATCCCCACGTTTGGACCCTATCGCCTCTGCCGTGAATCACCAACTTTCAGGTTACTACTCATAGAGTCAAGATCCCAGAGCCATGAGGGTCGGGATTTAGTGCAAAGGTGGAGGATTGGTCGGGATCGTTGCCTAAGCATCCCCCCCCCCCTTTGCATGATACTGAGAAAGTAGCTTCGGTCAGACAATTGCCCGGTTTGTTGGTGGCCCCATGTAGCCGGCTCAGTGTGGTTCCCACGGGCTTCATAGAGCTGCTAGGTTGGGGGACCCATCTTGCTCCCTCAGCGCGGGATCTGATAAGCGCCCTCCAGCCGACATGTCAGTCCCGGAGCGTACCACCCGCGGTCTCAACCTGACTGTCTGGGGCATTTCCGCCAACAGTACACTCAGACCGCGACTTTCTGAACAGGCTTCCGCGCTCGCTGCTCAGACAAGGCGAAGAATCTTACGGTTCTCGACTCAGCCGGTTCGCTAGATGGTGCGACAATCGAGAGATTGAAGTGCGCTGTTGCGGGCTGTAAGAGATCGGGGATTTCCTAACAGAATTCTCCATGAGGTTTGGGCGTCCAACAGTAAGGTACCGACCGCGATTGGGGCACTCCTCGGGCTTCAGAGACAGCACAGTAGTCTCTAATAGCCCGGTTCTCACGAATCTGCTGATTCGGCATGTTTTCGGTTCGTCCCCGGTTCGCACAATCGTTCCGGAGTGGAATCTGCCGCTAGTGCTCCAGTTATTAGCGTTCTGAAGAATTCGAGCTACTGGCGAGGGCAGTCTTCCTAGAAATCTAGGAAACGGCCTTTCTTGTGGCAGTCGCCTCCGGGCAACAACGACAGTTCCCGAAATAGTGGCCTGTCCAGACGAGGTTCACGCGGTGGTCAAGAAAACGGCGTGTCCATCCTCACACGGGCGGGTTTTCTCGATAAGAACCAGACACCTCTTTCACACCACGCCAGTGTTTCTCCCGGACCTGGCTTAGCTGCGGGAACGGTCGGAGAAACCCTGGCTAGGTCCGGGCACTAAAATGGTACCTCAGCGTACCGAAGGGCTCGGGTTCAAGACAAAACAGCTTTTCATCTCCAGGCCCTCCATAATGGTCCAGCAGCGAAGGACACTTTCAGCCGCTGGGGGTGCTGCGACCATCCGTTGCGCAATACCGAAACATCACGATTCGGTTGGCGGCCTCGGGTAGGTCCCATGATTGTACACGCTTCCACCACCTCCTTCATGAGGCATTTTACAGAGGCCCGTCGATCCATTGATATCCTTTGGACACTATCCGAGGATCTCCGCAACCACTTTCCAGAGAGTTTATCTCTTAACCGTTCTTGGTGCGAAGAGGGGTGTTGCTACTGCAGCACTTTGTGCCGGGACAAGTGAGCGCAATCAAGAGATCTAGGTGAGTCTCTCGGTACGAGAACGAGAGGATACGTTCTTTTGTTAACGCTGGTGCCTACCTCCCTTTACCTCTTCCACCGCCTGAGAATAACAGTGGGAAGGATAGTGCAAAAGTAAGATCGCGGGGGAGCTATCGAGAGCGCAGTTTATTATTTCACTCTAGAAGTGCAACGGGGGATACACTAGTATGTGCTAACTGGTGACGACTGATTAGAGTCCCCCTTAGAAATGACTTATTCTTTTTCTTTGTGCCGATTTTCAGCACTGGGCGATACCTGCGTTTAAAAGAAAATGGTCACCCAAAAAAAACACGAACTTTTTAGCGGTATTCATATGTGTCTACAGGCACCAAAATAACTTTTGCCAAAATTGTGAATTATAACTTGGGGTCCCCCCTGAATATTGGGGACCCTGTAAAGAGCCCTTCCTGTAGTTTCATGTTACTGTAAGTGATCACAGGTTACCTGAAATATTAGTACAATTTAAATCAAAAAAATTAATAAGCAAAATTTTAGGAAGAAAAAGGTATTGTTCAATTTGTACTAAAAACGCAATCATGAATAATCAGTAAAAAAAAAACGGTATAGCCACGTTGAAGATTGTCATGGGAATAAGTAGGAATTCGGGATTCTGGGTAATTTGGTTTGTGATGTTGTCTGTGATTTCATATTCCCCAAACACCTTATCATTAGCTTGTAATTGATATTCACCATTGCCCCACTAATTCTTTAAAAAAAAAAACAAGCTCAAATTGGCACCATTTTAATCAGTAAGTAATCATTCAATGCAATTGGCAGCAATTTGGAAAGCGCCCTCTAGCGTTATGCTGCTTCAAGTGACACTGTTAATCAAACTGTAGTGCCAATTATCAAAATTGATAAAGGGTTCAAATCGTGATTATTAAGAAAGCAGTAGTATTGAGACGAATATACCCAAACACAAAGAATGGGCAGCCGTTGACGCCATTAGATATGTGGGCCCTAAGGGATCTGGGAATTTTGGGTTGAGGGAGATGTGGGTCAGCATGCCACTTCCAAACTACCAAGAGTTAGCTTGTAGTGTATGGGGACATTTCCACCACCCGACTAATCAATTATTTTACACAAATAAAGCTCAAATGGACCTTTTAATCCAGGAAGTAGTCATTCAAAAACGCACTTGGCGGCCATGTGGCTAGCGCTCTTGTGTTATTGCTGCTTGCAAGTGATCACATGGTAATTCAATAATATGGCCTATCAAAATTGATAAAAAAAGAGTTACCAGTGTTCAAATCGTTAATTATTTAAGGAAGAATGCGGTATTAAAAACGATATACCACATACACAGAGAATGGACGGCCATTTTGAAAACGCCATTACAATATGTTCCCCCAAAGGATTATGGGTAATTTTGGTGTATGAGTTGTCCGCAGCCATACTGTCCAAAAATACCAAAATTAGATTTGCAGTACGCGACTTGCACCTCCGCCAAAAATACCACCCTAATTTGCTAGCCTATTAGTGTGTGGGTCCCATATGGGACTACCATATTCCATACAGGGGCGGACTAGCGTTTGATACGCTAGATTTTTAACAAATCTGTTGCATGAGTACAGATTTCGCCGGACAAACCCCAGAGTTCTATTTGCTTTAGATATCATTTTGTGAATATGTGAATTCCAAGTCAGGTTTGATGTAATTGTAATACCTAAGTATGGGTATTCGCTTGTATCGGCCAATATAGTATTATTTAAAGTATAATTATATATGTACGGAGATCTTGAATGAGTTATTCTTAAAACAAAACATTTCTGTGCATTGAACATCATCTGCCATCTACCTTGCCAAGCTGTCAACTTATCTAGGTCATTTTGTAATATGCCAGCATCCTCAGGACCGGCTATGACTCTATATATGATATAGTCGTCAGCGAATAATTTTGAGCTAGATTTAATATTGCTCGGCAGATCGTTTATAAAGACGATAAAGTCTGTAGGTCCTGTGACTGTGCCCTGTGGGACACATCCACCCACTGAGAACATTTACCGTCAATAACAACGCGTTGTTTGCGCTTTGTCAGAAATGCTTCGGTCCATTTTAACGCTTTGCCCCGTATCCCATAACGATTTAACTTCAGTAAAAGCCTTTGGTGTGGAACCTTATCAAAGGCTTTCGCAAAATCCATTATGATCACGTCAACCTGTTTTCTTTGGTCGACTTGAGACGCAATCTCATGGATGGTATTTATTAGTTGCGTCTCGCATGAATGGTTTTTGCGAAAGCCATGTTGATTTTCACATATGATGTTATACTTATCCAGATGTTTCATTACTTGCGACTTTAAAATGTGTTCGAACACTTTGCTACAGACAGATGTAAGATTTACTGAACGGTAGTTTGCTGGATTTGTCCTATCGCCTTTTTTATAAATAGGGGTGATGTTTGAAAGCAACCAATCTGCTGGAACTACGCCAGTGTCAAATGAGTGCTGGAATAATATTTTAAGTGCCCGGCCTATTTCTTTTGCTGTGATTTTTAAATATTTGGATGACACCCCATCTGGGCCTGAGGCTTTGTTTGGATTCATCTCTGATAACAGTTTTATAATGCCGTCTTCCCCAAAGACAATTTCAGGCATAGATGGAACATCGCTTCAGGCTCAGTGGAGGATATTCAAATTTCAATAGTAAACTGTGACTTGAATTGGTTACTGATTAATAATTTCGGCCTTCTGCAGGCTATCCATAACAAGCTTACCACTAGTCGGGTCTTTAAGAGCGAAATAATAGTGTTGTCCTTCTGAGTGATTTTATAAAGCTAAACATCTGCTTTGTTGAGAGCCAAACATTTTTCACGAAATTATCCCCTATATTTCAAGATATATCCCCTGGTGCTTTTTTTAACCATTTTACGGACAGCGTAAAATGGTTCCAGTCCTCCATGTGGGTTCGCTTTAATGCCACTATTATAAGCCACTTTGCTACGTCTTTGATGACGTTTGATTTTGGGGGAAATCCACGGCAGTTTTTGTTTTGTTTTGCATTTTAGATGGGGACATGATTTCCAATGGAAGTGCTACCCCATTTTGAAATCAATCCCATTGGCATCAACAAGAGATAGGTCCCTCTGTTGCAAATCACTGCTGATTTCCACGGCACAGCCTTTAAATCATCAATATTGCTTTCTGATATTGAAACACCTTCCTTGGGGGTTGTTTTGATCTATTGACATCTACTCAATCTCAACAGTGGAATACTATTCATGGGCACTGATGCCGGCTGACAGTGGGAGCTTTCTTACCAATGTGCTATTTGTGGTGAAGAAAAGATCTAAAATCTATATCCATGTGGGTCTACAATTGCATGTTAAATCCAAAGTCTGCAGCCATTTCTATAATTTCCTTACAAATCCCCGGTTTCGAGCAAACCGGCGTAATACACTGCGACTCCCAATTTATACCACCCATATTAAAATCTCCTGCAAGCAAACCTGGCTTATGGTGGATATTTTGATTTTATTTAGGGAATCCCTCGGCATCTTTAAATACGCCATGTTAGAGCTAGGTTGTCTATGAAGCACCAAACAATAATTGAGTTGCAATTAACCATCTCAATTTTGCTCCCATATATTTCGCAGTCAACCTCGAGTCAACCCTGCGAAATACAAACAATATCTTTCTTTGTGGCGATCAAGACCCCTCCATGCGCTAGGCCCTTTTCACTAATTTTATAGCTTTCCTGATGACCGAATCTTTTTTTGGAAAAAATCTCCACTGCTATGTATAGAATCTTTAAGCCAGGTATAAGTACCATAACAGGTCTGGATCGTTTCCAGGCAAACTGCTAATTCCGCAGCCTTTTCTTTCAAACTTGGAAATTTATCACCAAACTTTAAAGTTGAGTGGTCTTGGAGACCATTCTTTGAATGTATGTTGTTAGGTTTAGGGATTGTTCCTCGCCTGGTGTGGTCATTCCGATGTGGTTTCTTCGACTCCAAGTGTAGGTGTACTTTTACCTCTTGTGTATTTATTTTCACCGGTATATGACCCTCATCTCCCTGTGGCGATTGAAGTGCTCAGGAGATTTTATTTTCTAATTCACTATCTAATGTCTCAATAATACTAATGGTTGCGGTCTAGTTTTGTAGTGCTTGAGTTAAATAAGCTACTGGCGAGATTTGGCATGTTACAATGCCAGCATTCCCATGCGTAACTTACTATTCCTTGCAAATGCCTCAAACTACCGGCTCAACTTATGCATTCCACATGGTACCATCCTTCGCAAAAGAATCACAACAAATCGACCGTTGACCACATAGGCAAGCCTTGCGGCAGAGGTTTTAGATGGGGTACAGGGGAATGAGGAATCTGAGGGACACTACAGAAATGTCTGCACTACCTGAGCCATTGTATGTATGTCGTGGATTTGGTCCGGGATTGGGTTTGACAATAATGTGCTGAACAATGGCTATTAGACAAAATGTACAAGGCACAGGGGTTTCTTTGTTTTGATGAGAATGCACGTTAACTGATATCAAAATATTTCAGATATGCTTTGTATAAGAACTCTGGAGTTTTTAGAATACGCAGTGTGTGTGACTATATATACTACGTGTTCTCCCTGTGAATCCGACTCGGCGTTCATTTTTCGTCCTTCCTTTGAGGTCCTGTGTGAACGCCCATATGACGACGATTTATAAAAGAAGAGAACATGCTAACAGTTATTGACACCATTCTTGAATTGGCCTAAGTTCCTATACTTGGATTACTACAGGAAAAACCTGGGTTGCCCCCACAGAAAACGCTACGACTCAATCCCGCGCCAAGCCATTTCGGGGACACTACGCATGACGATCATCGTCAAACGGTTGTACATCCTTCAGTTCAAAGGTCTTCCGATAGTCTCTAAGTTTTCCTCAAATCTTGTCCAGCGAGCGGACAGAAACCAAGCCAAAAAAAGAAACCAAACAAAGTATATTTGCCCGATGTTATGCAACTACGATTTTGTGGGGATATTGACTCAATAAGTTGAAATGGAGTTTTTCCAAATTGTCGGTGTGCAAGCGATGTAAAAGGCACGTCCGACCGCCACTACGCACAATGGCCACCACTCACAATGGCTATTATTACAAATTGTATCATAGGGCACAGTGTTTTCTTTGTTTTGATGAGAATGAGTTTAACTGAGATCAACATCTATTTTGAAGGATATGCTTGGTATAAGAACTCTGGATGTTTTTAGAATACGCCCAGTGTGTGACTATTAGATTACTACTTGTTCTCACTGTCTGAATCCGACTCGGGCTTCATTTTGTCCTTGCAGGTACTGCTGTTTAACGCCCTAGACGCTTAAAAGAGAGCCATGGCTCCAACAATTAAATTGACACATTTCTTGAATGGTATTGATTACTACAGGAAAACATGGGTGAACCCCCCACAGACGCTACTACTCAATCGCGCCCAGCCATTTCGCGTGACTACTGCATGACGATCATCGTCAAACGGTTGTACATCCTTCATGTTCAAATGTATTCCGATAGTCTACGAGTTTTCTCAAAAAATCTTGTCCAGTCAGCGTAACCAGAAACAAGCCAAAAAACGACAACCAAACCAAAGTTCCAATAGTTGGCGCCCGAGGTATATGCAAATACGATTTTGTGGGTGATATTGACTCAATAAGTTGAATTTTTGAGTTTCAAATTGTCGGCGGCTGCAGCGATTTGAAAAGGCACGTCAGACGACACTTACTCACAATGCACCACCGACTACTTCCATTCGGCACTCAGAAAAGAGAACAGAAGCCCCTCAATGATACTTGGAGATGAGTAGAAAGATCATGAATAATTATATCTGCTTGATTGGAAGGCAGCGGAAAAGGTGTAGCACTATTGTTATTCGCTCCTGGCGACGGACGCGTACGACCAATCACACTGACTGCGATGTTTTGCATCCGTTGTGCCTTAGTGATTTTTAGATAGGCCAAAAAGTAGGGAGTTACAATACTCCAAAGATATGACAAAGGCAGTAAACAGCTTAGACGTAGATTTTGGATCTATTTCGATTATGGTCATTTTTTTCTAAAATGCGCACACCAGATGGTCCTACAATCAACTGAAGCCGTTTGTTCATTATTTGAGCGTGACGAATAAAAGCTTAAGCTGCAGCATCCCCTCTGGTTAGAGCACGTGTGGTCCAGTGGAATATTGCAGGACTCGTGATCACCAGACCATTAAAATCGTGAGTTCGAGCCCTACTTTGGTCAACGTGTTTGTGTCCTTGGGCAAGATACTTAATCTCAATGCCTCGGCGACCCAGATTTCGCGACCCAAGCGAAATCTGAGAAGCTGTTATGGGAAATGTCACAATCTAAGTGCTGATAGGCTTGTGCGCTTGTAAGGCATGTCTTTGAGCAGCCACCTAGATGAAGCGAAATGATTGTGACGATTTCTTGAAGGCGGTGTAATAATAATAATTGTCAACTGCGCTTTGGGCTTCTTTACGGGGATTAAGCGCTATATAAAAACTGGTTATTATTATTATTATTAGGTTAGGGGTGAAAATATCAGCTCACCTGAAAGCTTTGAAGATAGTTTTGTTGAAATCTTGATCCAGACAATACACATTTTAACACAAAATCTTAAGAGATCTTAAGAGATATACGGGGCTTTGCTATTTCTTAAGAAGATCAATGTCGGAAATAGGAAACTCATTGGTCTGGCAAATTTAAGCTATGATAAGAAATTTTATTATTCCGGCCAAGGCGCCTCTCTCCTTAACTTATTGGTAATTAAAAGTTTCTGAAGCAATGATATATTTCTAAACATAGTTAATTGTGCATTATATACATCCTCTTTGAAATCCACCAATAACCCACCGATTCCGTCAGAGATATAACTTAGGTTCCTTTGCATTAATCTGACAATGCTCTATTTCAAATTACCGCTGAAATATTTTTGGACACGCGGTACATCAACTAGCTATTATCCAAAACTAAAACTTACTTCTATGAGATCGACATACATTCCGTGATCACCAAGGGCCGACAGACATATTTTAGATGCTGCGTCATTGGCGATGAAGTGAAACGTATGTCTTAGCCAGATGTCCCAAGTGGCACCACCATGGTTTGGACGATTGTGCATTTGAAACACTTGATTCAATCCTGGAGCTTGAACAAGACCCTCCTGATGAAGATAGTTGTTTTCAGCAGAGGACACATGCTGTGTAAAGAATGTCAATGCATAGTGTATATCTGGCTCAGTTTCAATGGTTTGACTTAGCTCACCATAGATTGCAGCGATGAACGATCCATCCTTTGCACGAGTTTCACCTACATTCAATTCACGACAACAGTTTGTTGGCTTCATATCCATCCAAATAAAGGCTTCCTGAAAGAGCTAGGAATTTCTTCAAAGGACGGGTTTGATAGAAGATTTTCCCCGCTTTGTAATTTTGTAATGGAACTGGAGGTGTCAAGTCTGGGACAAACCCATTTGACACAACTATGTCCGATGTTAGTCCAGCAGCATCGACCGCAACAATTTTGGAGAAGTAACGCTGTCCTGAAAGTAAAACACAGGTAACAAGTGAACCCTATAACAATCTTAATCCAGCACTAATGTTGTCTATATAGAGCATGTCAGATGAAAAAAAAACGTTGTGCTCTAGCTACGTAAGAGCAAATTATTTTTAAATTTTAAAGATTAAACTTTGGTGTTAAGATTCAAAAGGCTCATTTGCAAGAATGTCAATGAACTAAATTACAGTGATGTTACTTTGCTTTCAATCAAAACCAGTCATATCAATGGTACACCAAAGCGATTGATGGTTGCAAATACTATCGTCATGCGAGTGTACTAATACCGTATTAAACTGATACTTTCCTGAAAATAGACTTTCATTTTTATGCAAATTGTTTGTAAAAACCGTTAGGTCAATAAATAATCTCTAAATGTAAAAGAGTGAAAATCACTCTTTTAGGAAGGGACCAGCCTTTGTTTGAGTTAAATTTTACTCTTTAAAGAGTGAATTGTGTTTATGATTACTCTTCATAGACGAATTGTCACTCTCATAAGAGTGAAGAATTGACAGCATTCACTCTAAAAGAGGGAAATTTAACTCCAACAAAGACTGGTCCCTAGAGTCACTCCTTGAACGAGTGATTTTCACTCTTTTACTTTAAAAGAGTAATTTAATAAACTATACCCAGATCTCAATTAACCTCAGAGTAATTAACGGGGGGGGGGGGGTAGTTATGGACTTTTTCACTCAAAGAGTGTGAGATATTGATCTCACCCTAAGCGGTAGTTTTAGTTTTCAAATGTTTATGTGCGACTGAAATTCGACAGTTGGTTCCAAAATTATGGCTGAAGTGTGGCAAGTGAGCCAAAGCTTCGTCAGTCTTCTGTACTACATGTATAATTTTACATGTGGTATTTTTCAAACAGTGACAATTTACTTTTTTTATCCGATTTCTTCCCATAAAGCTATTCTGGAATTAGTTTATCATTGTGTACATGAAAGTGTGCCAAGATTCTCCGTGATCCTATATATCTAACCACTTGCAGAATACATAGTTGTCATTCATTTCTAAGGATTAGGTAGAGGGTCAGCGGGATAACGTACCTCTCCTAGCACAAGAGCCGCAATGAGTTGGGTCCGGTGACCCGTACAATAATGAGTTTCCTCCACGACGAGAAACAGTTACAGAATATAATGAGGATGATGATTTGGAGGATTGTTTGAAACAAATATTTTAGTTGATTATCTTGAGTAGAACAAGTTCGGAAAGAGATGTTTGAGTGAAATACCTGGTTTCATCGGTTGATCGAGTTCTTTATCTGCTGACAAATACAGCCCGACATTTGTTTTTTCAAGCACGCTGCATTCGTGCGAACTATTTGTATTACCTACACACCAAATGTAGTGATCAATGTAGGATTCCAAGTCATAGAATCCATGCCAAGAAGCTGAAACAATATTAACTGAACGTTGGTATTCCAAATCGTGAAGACCTGTCAAAGAACACAAATGATGAACATACCAATTAACATAAAATGAACGCACAAACGGCTTCAATTTGGCTTTGGTATAGTTAGATTGATGCAAACAACAAGACCTGGGCAAATGGATCGAAGTTGTTGACACCAAACTAAATGCAATATTGCGCTAATCTCAATTATACACATCGATGTGTGTATACCATGTCATATTTCTGGAAGAAAATTGTCAACGAATGCTTTGGGTCAAGATTAAAACAGGTTGTTGGGCTTGTTTATATTCGGAAGTTGGGATGAAGGCAGCGTAGTCACGCTTCCCACTACTTATAGTGTATTTTGCTTGCTATCATGCAGATCTTATTCAATTTGTTTCTTTCATTCATTCTTTATGTGACGAAACCGTAGCATTTCTTTTAAGATATTACATATGTATACAAGAACCCTTCATTGATTTGAGTTTGATAACGTTTTCACTTGAATGCAATTTTTTTAATACAAATTATTTTACTTATTAAATCGTACTGGAGTAACTTGTTTAATGCTTATTTCAGTAATGCAATTGTATTGATGTCCTGCTATTATGAGCCCAATTTTATAGAAAAAGTCCTAGAAGAGTCCTACTAATAAAAGTAATAAACACATGATCCCAATGATCTACAGGCATTGTTAATGATTTGTGTTTAGTAATGTACCAGTTTTATGGACATTGCCTGAAGATATCCCAACATTAATTACATTTGGGAGTTTGAAGAGTTATGTGTTCAACAAGTCTTCTCGCTTCAGCTCAGGAAAGGAACAAGCACATTTTATACAAACATAAATACTTCGATGACAGCTTTGTTTTTTCTTAATTCCCACACATCCTCCTCTATGTACGAAGTTGTGAGACAATGACGTTTAATTGGGTCTTAATATATACCTACCCTTGCCATCGTATACAACCCCTGCAGTTGGAGTCTGCGTATCAACAATGAACCCGTCACTGCTAAGCGTACTGTACAGACCTGCTTTATTGTACGCACGCACACTGGCAAAGTAGCGTTGACCCGTCTTCAAATTGATATTGGTGAATCGAATTTGATCTTGTTCCCTTGGAATGTGATTGTTTGCAAACGTATGCAGCTCTTCACCTATCGTATGGAACGAAATTACTCCATTTAAGAATTAAGTATTAATAATAATGATGATGATGAAAAAAAAAAACCCCAAAAAAACAAAGTACATTGTGTGAAAATATTTATATAAATTTATGTGGATATCTTTTGGTTACCAATCACCATTGAATCAATTACCTTAATATTCCAATCTTCGTAGTTAATACGGATTATCGTTAAGTAATGTATGCCTCAATAAGCAAATTTTAAAAATTAATGAGTATGAGTTTTTGGTATAGTACATGTTTATCAATCAATCAATTAATTAGAGGTTGATTTAGAAAAATACATGCTTCCATATAAATGATGTGACATCATTGTTTACAAACACATGTTAGTACCAGGTCTACTGACGTTTTAGTGGTGCGAAGAATATGTCTATAAAGCGACAGCAATCAATAGCCTGATCATACTGACCGCGACTTTTAAAGCACGAGCCCTGTAGGTGCGCATGCATACTGTCGGGCAGTGGTTTGTTCTTTGACGTCACGTCATCTCATTTATAGTTAGACGCGAGCAACGTAAGCCCTACGTTAATGCATCGACGCTATTTTCAAACTCACGAAAAGCAATTAAACACAGTGATATTCACTTCATTCTTTTCACATCAATTTGAATATACAGTTTCATATTTCTGGAATAAAAATTTCAACAAACGTGCATGTACCCCAAGTAAAGTAAATACTTCTTGTATGGATCCTATACATTTGAAGGCCGTGTGTTCATAACGTTGACAGAGATCTACGAATGCTATGTGTTTTAACCCTTATCCCATTGGTGTAGTGAATGAATTGACTTACCTCGCATTACAAACATTTACTTTCATAAAAATAATTTCTGGTAATTTTGAGAGTGTGTTTAATAAAGTACCTCCAGGAAACATTCCAAATGCCACTTCAAAAAAGTCCAACGCTTGTGGGTTGCGAATAAAAACACCTGACCACGAAATAGTGACAGTGTTTGCATCTGTCGAATAATCAATGTCAGTCTTTGATAGATCGTCTTCACGAATTTCATTCACCTTTTGAGTCATAAACAATAAAATGCAATTGAATTTAGCAAAAAGGCAAGCAGAAAAGTGTCTTTAAATGTTAGCGCTCGTCTCGCCTCTGTTCATTCCTAACTCATTCCCCTCTCCCCTCTCTCAATTCTTCCTCTCACTTTTTTTAAAAAAAAAAAAAAAAAAAATTAAAGCACGAGCCCTGTAGGTGCGCATGCATACTGTCGGGCAGTGGTTTGTTCTTTGACGTCACGTCATCTCATTTATAGTTAGACGCGAGCAACGTAAGCCCTACGTTAATGCATCGACGCTATTTTCAAACTCACGAAAAGCAATTAAACACAGTGATATTCACTTCATTCTTTTCACATCAATTTGAATATACAGTTTCATATTTCTGGAATAAAAATTTCAACAAACGTGCATGTACCCCAAGTAAAGTAAATACTTCTTGTATGGATCCTATACATTTGAAGGCCGTGTGTTCATAACGTTGACAGAGATCTACGAATGCTATGTGTTTTAACCCTTATCCCATTGGTGCGTCACTTTAAAGGTGCAACGAGAGATTTTGAAGCACCCAAATATTGTGTCATAATAGTAATTTCATATATATAAGATGCTCAATAGATTTCTTACCTTGTATTTGGCTACAGATATGTCTTAAAAGAGAGAAAAAAATGTGATTTTGATTTGCTTATATTTCAATATAAAACATAGGCTGAATTTCGTATTTGCTCCTATACGAAATTAGAAATTTCACAATTTTAGTACCAGAGAAACATTTCTCAGCTTAATCCTTTCACGTGGGGATATGTTTGATGGAAATCTTTACATCAGGGCAAAATCAGTGCTTTTGATTTTTTTTTTGGACACCTGATATGTGAAATCTCTCGTTGCACCTTTAATAGTGAATGTATTGACTTACCTCGCATTACAAACATTTACTTTCATAAAAATAATTTCTGGTAATTTTGAGAGTGTGTTTAATAAAGTACCTCCAGGAAACATTCCAAATGCCACTTCAAAAAAGTCCAACGCTTGTGGGTTGCGAATAAAAACACCTGACCACGAAATAGTGACAGTGTTTGCATCTGTCGAATAATCAATGTCAGTCTTTGATAGATCGTCTTCACGAATTTCATTCACCTTTTGAGTCATAAACAATAAAATGCAATTGAATTTAGCAAAAAGGCAAGCAGAAAAGTGTCTTTAAATGTTAGCGCTCGTCTCGCCTCTGTTCATTCCTAACTCATTCCCCTCTCCCCCTCTCTCAATTCTTCCTCTCACTTTTTTTTTGAACGCTGTTGTCTATTTCTCTACTTCTCTTTCGTGAATCTTTCGAATTGTAAGCAGAAAATTTAAAGTAATTTATGAATTTCCTTTTCGTACATAATAGATACTGACCCATATGAGTGGAAATAGTAACGCAACTGGGTCGCTCTAGTTTTTTTACAAAACTAATTATTATAATTATAGAGAAAGTAGGTAATTCTAAAATTATTACTGTTCAAAGTTATAAAAAGATTAGGCAAATTATGGCAACCATTAAAATTAGAATAATGGCTGTTTGCTTGGTCACTTACATGAGCACCTTTCAAAACAGATGGTTTGGTGGGAAGGCATATAAAGTTACGCCATCAGACCGAAACACTGTATATGTATCGTCATTGTACCACGCTCGAACAAATACTTGGTAAGTGTCTCCAGAAATAAGTTCCTTTCCTGATAAAACAAGAATGAGTCTTGATTAGACGACTTCCAGAAAACAAGAAGCAGGGTCTTGCAAAGTATTCTTATAACGACAAATCCTGATCGTGATATTTTATCAACAAGCGAAGCATTAAAGGGATAAGCAACGATTTGCTGATCCGAAACATTGAAAAGGTAGCAAAATTCGTATTTTGGTATTTTGTTACTGACATGGATTGACAAACATAACCTGCAAGAGGGTCTGGTATTAGAGACAAGGCAGTACGTTTAATCAGATTCTGTAATTTCTATACGTGCGTATTTAAATTCCGACTTGAGATAAAGCCTTTCCCTGGAATATCCCAGATTTATAAGCGTATTATTGTACACCATGACCTGTACAGTTTGACCTCAAACACAAACATTATTGATCTTTGTTTATCCTGTACTGTTGTAAATCTCAATTAGCTGTACATTTTGAGACGTCATCACTGTATGTAAATGGAGATGGGATGACAAATTTCCTCAAATACTTCATTTTCTTCACTATTTGGTGTTTTGTTCCTGCACTAAAGTAGTTATATGAATTGTACATACTTGTCTTTAATTTATAACCTATCAAACGCATTTCCACATTTTTTAATTATCTTGCATTATCGCTGCTTATTCCCTTAATTTGTACTAAAAACATCGCCGATTCTTGCATTAATCAAATTTTGGAAAACAACTCACAATTACAATATTTGACTCCATTTTCCCGTTCCGATAACACTATTTTAGAGTTAGTAATAATACAAGATGGTTGGATATATTTTTATTTAAATTTATGTCACACTCCGATTTACGCCTAACGGATATTTAGTCTTTCATGGATTAAATACATAACAATGATAATTTTTCTAAGTATGAGTTCCATTCGTTATAATATCCTATTAATACCTTTATCAAAAGTCACAATAACACTCTTGTCTTGTCCAATATCATGCCAGACCTGTTCAGTGACTGGATCATAAACTCCCTCAGGAATACCTCCATCTGACCACTCCGCTCCAATGCTCCATTCGTATCTGTGATGATTAAATTTAGAGTCAATAACATAATCATTATAATGCCAGAAGTCTCAAGTTTATAAGCTATGCGTAGAAACAGTGATGTAGATACGACTTAGTTGCACTCAGAATTGATTTTCTCTTGAGTGAAACAAAGACCTAAGTGGTAGATACGACTTTATTGTACTCAACGGGAAAACTAGCTATGTAGATATGCCATTTTTTGGTAAAGCGATGGTTTTAAAAAAGTATGTAAACAAAAATCTACCAATACTATTTAAACTAATTTTGGCACAAAAACCTTAATAAAATATCGAAAAATGTAGTAAAGACCTTTTTTCCACTCAATATTACACTCGGTAATTATTTTACAAAACCAAAAATAAATATGCATAATTTGACATATATTTCAAATATAAGGCTCAATTTATTGCAGAGTTATTAGGCCTAATCAGGTGTAGATACGACTTTGTTGCACTCAAAATTGAATTTCTGTTGAGTACCACAAAGTCCTAACTGGTAGATACAACGTTGTTGCACTACACGGGAAATTCATATGTGTAGTTACGCTACTTTTAAAATTAAAATTAGCTAATTGCTTTCTTAAATACTCGACTTAAGTAAGAAATAAAATATTTAAAAAAAATATTTTCATCATGTGTTACTTTTTTTTCAATCGAAAACTCACAACTGAAAGAAACACAAAAATGGTTCTCTCCTGTAAAATCATGAAAATGTAGATACGACTTTATTCTTGATAAATACCATGTGCAATACGTGGGTAAGAATGAAAAGGAGAAATTACCTATTCACACTTAGCACAGATAATTCACAATACGTTAAAAATAGTCAATGATGTACCTTAAAATTGGGAGTCCTTGAATCGTAGTTGTATTCCATATGCTAGCAATTAGCGATTTTGTCGGGCTAAAATCAATGTCGTCAGTAGTAGAAATATCTGACCCATCCTCTTTTATAGATCTGATATCTACTACATCTATTACTTGTATCTTCTCATTAGGATTGTCTGAAATAAACAAAGAAGGACTTTACTTTCTGAACTATATACAATGGAATACAATTTAAGTCGCATACCAACAATGACATGTTTGCTCTCATATCGAGAGTCGCTTACCATCAGAAATGTCGAAACAGTCATTGGTCACAACTGGACATAGTGCTTTCATTGGCGCACAGACGCAATGGCCTTCACACGAGTGAGCTTCGCATCTTCGAACAAGGATCAGTGCACCTTCGTTGCCAGAAGGAGATGGTATAAGATCAAAGGCTGAATAGGCACGTGGACTTCTCAGTCCAACCTACAAATGATGAACAAATACTCATTTAAAAAATATATTCTTAACACTAAAATGAGCTTTTAGAAGATTATTTATCGTAAATTTAGTATGATTTAATATTAATGCAATTCATTCTTAAGATTATAACTTTTAAATTCCTGAGATTTAGGGTGAAAGGTTAACGGTTTTAGCAATTCCAGGTCAGGATAATTTACCTTATTAATTGCCCATATAGATATGTAAAGCCTGGCGTACTGAGTAATATTTCCTACTATAGGTACTTTGGATGTTTGTACTCCACCGTCAAAGCTGTTGTGGTTGTGATTCACTATGAAAGTATTATGCTGTAAAAATAGAACATGAAATGTCAACTGATGTTCCATAATCCTGGAGCTGACCATATCGGCAGTATGTTTTATTCATACACGGATATAGCACACGCATTTATATTCCGATTAACATTTTGTTTAAAAAGTCTTACCTTTGTCAAGTCGTTTTCATCAAAGTTTGTTCCTACTGTTATGAAATAGTGGCTAATTTCAGAATGGAGGTCAGAAAATCCTAGCCATGCCAGATTCAAATAACCCGTGTTGGTAGTTATGTTATGTGACCATGTCATCCAACCTTCTAGTTGACGTCCTAAATCAGCTGCGTGCTCGGAATCGATTGAAAATGTCCCAGCCGTCGGAGGAGATGAATCAACCTTTCGAAATGTTTGAGAGTGAGTTAAAATAGTTATCACAACGTAATGCAACTGTCGTTAAGTACAATATTAATTTAATATTACATTCTCTTTTAATCGAAAAGCAAAGCAATTTATTTATCAGACGTAATCTTACTAGGAATGTTTCACTTAAAGTTGACGTGCAAAGCCCAGCCCTATTGCAGCCGATGACTTCCACAGTATACTGGCTGCCATCGTGTAGTGACAAATTGGTCAAAGTGTAGCTGGTGTCACTTGGACCTATCTGAACATATTGAAAGAAAAGGGAACATATTCAATGTTAAGATGGACATAATTAAAGTACCGATATTGGTCACATACCTATCTGTTTTGCAAACATGGAATTTGGACTATTATTCACTGTGGCTGTTGAGATTGCTCGTGGACTTATTATGACGCCACAATAGGGATGGTGATGCCTATTTTGGTATAAAAGAAAGGAGCTACAGCTATTAATTGGTATTAAGGAAATCATAAGCATCGGGTGCTTTACAACGATTTCCGAAGAGGGGGGTTCTTGGTAGGTAAATCGTGTTACCAAAAAAGGAAAGGTCAGGTTTTAAAAGGGCAAAAGATACAAGAACGAATTACGTCAAAAGAGTCCATTCCAATATGGCCCTTAGGGTGGGTCAAGAGACGTATGTGCTGTCTTTGTATTTCACTCTCATTGTCCTGGAATTGCCATGCTATATGTAGAGCATCTCGTACCACCTGCAATTATAATGAGAAGAATCGTATTTAAAGAAAAGCGATACCAGTAATGGTCTTAAAATACTTTTATTCATGTATTTTGTTTGATTCTTTTGTTTGTTTGTTTTTTTTTTCAGTAAAATAAGGCTTGAATCTCAAAGTAGTAAAGATACCTGACTATCGGCATTTCGGGACCCAAACGCTGGATTCCTCGTGACATTTTGTATAATGTTTGGTGTTGTTTCATCAACAAGAAATCCGTTAGTTGCCCTTTCTGTCCAAAGACCGGCCCGGTTGTACGCTCTTACCGTTATATACACCGTAGTGTTTAGTGGTAAAGGTTTAGCAAGAAAGCTTAAAGCAAATTCCTGGCGATGCACATTGGTACACGGTAAGATGTCTGATGCTTTGGGAAAGGTTCCTGCTCGCCATTCATAGTGTGAAATTTGTGTTTGAGGGTCGTGAAATCCCCACCAGTGAGCCGATATTAAGAATCTGTGTATTGGGAATACATTACCAAATTATTTGGTAAAGTTTTGAATCAGATTGGCAAATAAATGACATACAGTAAAATCATTGTCGTTGCCACGTCAACAAATTATTAAATTACAATGAAACCTGACCTGAATCAAATATGAGATTTTGGAACCATTGGAAAGCTTGTATTTTTCTCATCTCACAAATATTTGCAAATATTTTGACTGACTTCTTTCACGTTCCTATGCTCCAGGTTAAAATATGGAATAAAATAAAATAACCGGAAAATGTTACAGTACTCTAGGGCTATTGTATTACAAACAACTACCGTTCACATTTAAATGGTATGTAGGATTCAAATGAAATTTTGGAATTACAGTATGTTGGTGATGGCCCTTCCTACGAAACAGTGAAAAACCGGGTGGGGAACCTTTAAATAATTTCACCTCCCACTGACCCTAGAGAAAATAGCCCGGATTTTTTTAAAAATAAAATGCGAGCAAAGGGTCACCACACACTATACCGAAAAGCCTTTTGGTGGTTCATATGTTTTTTTGTTTTTTTTTTGGGGGGGGGGAACACCCCAAGGGTGCATCTAGTTAAAATATGGGTAATGCAATCAACTATAGGGTTTTAAATTGTTAAAAATTGGAAAGACACAGAACACACACGCACAACTCACACACACACACACACAAACTGAAGCTCACCTATTTGGTATATATTCTCTGTCGTCAATAGAATTACCGTCATACACGTTACCAATGGCAGGAGGCGAGTTGTCGAATGTTATACCATCTGTTGTAACAGACGTACAGAGTTCAGCAGCATTGCATGCAGTAACAGTTACGAAATATTTAAATCCAGGGACAATCTGTAGATGAGCCGTACAAATTGCTGTAATGAGAGAATACTGTGAAAGATTATGTCTTTTCCTATTGCTGTATGGCACAATTGTTTGTCTCAACTGTCGGACCCTTCTGAAGTATGGAGAATGCACAGCAACGCATCCAAAAAGTAACCGCCACCCCTGAAATTTGTCAAGTTCAAACGATACATCGTATCATACATTATGGGATGTGATCGGAAGCAGTGTAAATTTACGTGTTTTTTGACACCTCATTTTTGGCGATCAACTGAGTATTGTTGAAGTTATGACCACTTGACAGAACCCACCCCAGTATTTAAAAGTTCCAGTAAACCCTATAGAGAAGATTCAGTCATATAGAGATAAAGAGGACTGCAATGACTTCCATCTGTAAACAGTATGATTGTCAATACACCCCCCACCCTATGTACCTTCCACCGATCCAACAAACTTCTCGGATAATACATCATCACAACCTTCGCAGAGTCCAACCATCCACGAATACCCAATAATTGAGCTATGCGGGTCATGGAAACCTTCCCAAGTTGCACATAGAGCCGTCATTACGGACGCCCAGTCGTAATCTTTCCGAGTAACGTTACTACTTTCTGAAAGAGTATCGTAGACATGTCCGGCTATAGGCGGTGATGCATCAACTCTGAATGCACCGAAAGCTTTTGATGCTGTTAATTTAACTCCATTGGTTGCCTGCGGGAAGAAATTATTATGTTATCTAGTTCTTTGAAACGTAAAAGTTTTCCTTTACTGAACAAAGAAAATGTTTTCCACGAAGGAAAATTAATTAAAGAACAGGTCAAACCTCATAATGTACCCACTGATCTCTATACAATGGATTGGAAACCTATAGGCCCCGTACTTGCAACTACTGACGGCCATATTGGTATTCCAAAAAGAGCCCAGGCAGGTGGTCATTTACACAAAAGTGTGTTTCCATTGAAATGTGGATAAGCGACATAACAGAGTACACAATCAAGCCAATCAGTGAGCTCAATGTATTTGAAGTTGTGCACGTATGGGATGGCATGCCCCTAAAATAGGCACTCGAGATACAACTTCTGTTGAACAGGTGTCTCTGGAATGCTATTGTACTGGTAGATCAAGATGTCCGCCGATTGCTTCACTGATCTACTATACAATTACTGTTGTGTAGCCAATCCATCGTATAGAGATCAGTGAATGTACCACTTTAGAATAATGTAATTGCCAATATATACTACGATTAGATCAAATAACCCAATCGTTCTTTACCCCTTGTAATTTTTAGGGGTCGATATGTACGAAAGTATAACATCCCATTGGATTTATACAGGACGCCTGCCCCAACCCTAAAACCTGTACTAAAAAATCCTAACTCATTACTCTTTCTAATTCTGAACATAGTCTCTTGGTTTACTTAAAGCAAAATTGAACCTGAAGAATGTCCTCAAATCGTCATCAAGTTATGGGTTTTCTTATAACAACTTGTGCTGATTAGGTAAACTTAGGTACACAGAAATCACGATCGTAAATTTACACCCATCTTTAGGAAATGCTTATGATTTTACTGATTTTTCTTGTTGTAAATAGACAGTTTTGTAGATTGTATTAACGTGCAAGCACACGGGACAAATTCTAAAAAGATTTACCTTTATTCAAAGCGGTTTAATAAAATGATGAACAACTATGATTTTAGACTTGTTTTTTTGTACTCGTACAATTACCTGTAGTTAGGTGGCAGTCAAGGATGATCCAGGCAAGTAAGTGTAAAAGCAGATCTAATATAATGATTGTGTTGGTCTTTTGCGATCGTTTACTGCAAAGTATAACTGCCTTTGTCGTAGTGTAAGTTTACAATGAAAAAAATATTCTAAATAATGTCCACTTAACTAACAATATATGTTGGAAGGTATAAGCGAAAACACATCAACAATTCAGACATGATTACACGAAGAATGATTCAAGACTCCTATAGACTTAGAATCGCTCATTTGCCAGATTTGCGCCCCCAATTTTATCCTTGATTTTTGGGTCAGTATTTTACCGTCAGTCATTGCAAGTTTAGAGTAAATGCTAATTAGTGTATAAAGGTATAGTGAAGCTATCCTTACAAACCTTTGTAGTCACGAAATATGCATGGCCTTCCTTGAGATCAATATTCAGATTTTCGTTTGAAATTGCAGTTTCTGTTGTTTTCATGAAAGGGCGTTGATATCAGAATAACCAGGTTGGGATCCTATTGCCCATTGGAAAAAGAGTATGCCACTTGGTCATCCCAGAATTGCCTTCCAAACGGAAAGTTAATTCCACACATGTATATTATAGTGATTGAAAACCGATAAAGTAGTTGTAAGATAGGTGTGGCAAATTAACCAAGAAATATGCTACTTCTTGCATATGTTGGTATAGATTGAACATTCGGTTATGATTGAGAAAATTGATCAGGTTTCACTTTCATAACCTTGCCGTGATTTCACTGGTCGATCGAAGGAAAGCTCCGTCAATGGCAATTTAGATTACTGTTAATGGACGGCGGTGTATCATCAACAACAATGGATCAGATATACTTGACTGAGGAAAGGCCCACCGAGTCTGTGCCTGTAAAGTTCGAGCATGGTATTATAAAAGTGTAGAATGTATTAAAATAGTGCAACACACTAACGAATTATCTCCATATCTTTATCGGAAGCCGTAGACCTCCTATTTTCATCGGGGCGTATCGATGTTATTTTTAGCACCGGTATGAAAGCCGATATAGTCCGGCGGGAGCCACAGTCCGGGGGCTCATAGACGATAACGGAATAAAGCGGAATGAACCATGTGGTGAGGAGTCAACTGACATCGATTGCCCTTGATTGTCGCACATTGTTCCGGAATATGAGTAAAGCGAGACAATATGACTTCACAGGTTACAAACCACAAGCACACTGTAATCAACATAGTCTTTAATATATATGAAGTGAAGTATAATTTTGGCAGACATTAAAATTGAATCGCCAGGATAAACTTCTATATAATGATAAGGACTTGAAGTAACCAATTGTATAGGTCGTCTGCACTCCGTTGTGTGTTGTGTGTGTGTGGGTTGTGGTGTGTGGTGTGTTGGGGGTGTGTGGGTGTTTGTAAGCACCTGCAAACCGGGGACACACATATGAGGCAACACCTTCGAACGACCGGGACACACAGGAAGCGGGGACGTCCGCGGTTAGAAGTATTGTGGTTTTCTGTTCGGTCGGTTACTGATTAATGCACGATTCATTATTTTCCACACTTTGATGTCGCGATTTGATGGTATACATTCCGTTTGGTGTTGTAAAAGTTGGAGTGCATCGTGTTGCATGGTTGATGTCACTCTGATTTATTTCTACATAGCGACGCGTAAGGCCAAAACTGCCTTCACTACTGAAAGTCCCCAGTTGGATAGGAAAAATAAAAAATGTCGCGTTCTACCGGTATAAACTCAAAGTCAGCATTTGCTGGTGTTACAAGTAATGTTGGGTGTGCGTGAGGTGGTGCTAGTTTTTATGGTTTTTTTTACAGAAATGCAATCCAGATATTCTACTGGACCTAGGGGGTTAGGCAAAAGAAAAAAAAAAAAAAAAAACTCATTTTAGTTGTTGTGAGTTAATTGTGAAAGAAAAAAAAAAATAGCTACTAGTCGGACCGATCTTTTTGTAGGTCAGCTGAGAGGGTAATTGGGCTAAAAACACCTAAACTTTGTTTACCTATTTTATTGTACCCGACCCGATAAATATCTGGGTGGAATTGAAACCGTGGGCACTCCGATATGGTAGCCAGAGAGCGTGGAAAATTACCTTTACTGTGTGGGTATAGGAATCAAACATTGAAATTGAGTTTTTTTCTCCAAAAATTTTGTTTGAACAAAAAGATAGAATTTCAATTTTGACTTGAACAATAATATAAGAAGGTACGATTTATAACTTAAAAAAAAAAAAAAAACCTACGCCTTTATATTGACTTTGCTGGGTTGGAGACATTTGTTCTGGATGACGTGGGAAATTGAAATTGCTAATTGCAGACTGTGGTCGTGTTTTTTTTTTTGCCAACAGAAAGTCGTTCGGGAAAACAGCACCTTCACTCGTCACTGGCAAGCCAACTCAGCTGGTTGCTTTTAACTCTCTCCCTTCGTTGTCGATTGCACTCGACACACGCATATTTTTGGTCAATTTTTGATTTTTTGGGTTAAAACATTTCAAATATTTATTTCGATTGAGCAGATTTCAAATTCTGGACTAAAATGCATGAAATGAGTCCAAACAAGCCATAGTCTTTGTTTTTTGGGTGTTTTTTTAGATGGTATTCCCAAATGACCTGCACTATTTGCAAACGGTCTCAACTGCTCTGACGTATGTGTTATAACTTATACACAGTTTCCCCAGGCAAAGGAGGAGATAGTTAGTTAAACATGTGGGGATGGCGCTAATAGGATCTTTCCGAATTCCCCTTTACCTATTCAACGCTGTGGGTGTCAAATGTTGCCATACACCATGTATAGGACTCCGAATGCGCACGCGTGATGTGTTTCTCTCTTCCTTCTTTTTTATTTTGGAATTTTTTTTGCTGTGTTGTAAATGTGTGTTGTTGCTGGGGTGTGTGTGGTGTGGGTGTGCGTGAGTGTGTGTGCTTATGATTTTTTATGGTTTTTTTTACACAGAAATTAATCCAGATATTCTTTACTGACATAGTGGGGATAGTGCCAAAAGAAGGAAAAAAAAAAAACTCATTTGAGTTGTTTTGGTTCATTTGTGAAAAGAAAAAAAAAATATTACTAGGCGTTGACCGATCTTGTATTAGGTCAGCTAAGAGGGTAATTTGGGGCTAAAAACACTAAAACTTTTGATGTAACTATTTTTATTGTACCCGACCCGGATAAATATTGGGTGTGAATTGGAAAACCCGTGGGCACTCCGAAATGGTAGCCAGAGAGCGTTGAAAATACCTTATGGTGTTGTATAGGGAATATTCAAACCATTGAATTGATTTTTCTCCAAAATTTTGTTTGACACAAAAAGTAAGGAATTTCCAATTTTGACTTGAAAATAATATCGAAGGTACTGATTGATAACTTAAAAAAAAAAAAAAAAAAAAACATAAGCCTTTATCTTGACTTTGCTGCTTGAGACATTTTGGATTCGGATGCCGTCGTGGGAATTGAAATTGCCTTAATTGGCAAGACGGGGTCGGGGCCAACAGAAAGTCGTTCGGGAAAGGAAAACAGCGCCTTCACTCGTCACCGGCAAGCCAACTCAGCTGGTTGCTTTTAACCTCTCCCTGCGGATGTCGAGTGACAATCGACACCCAAGCATAATTTGGCAATTTTGATTTTTTTTTGGTTCAAAACATTTCAAAATTATTTATTTTCGTTACATTTTCAAATTCGGCCTAAAAGCATTGAAATGAGTCCAAACCAGCATAGTCTTGTTGTTGGGTTGTTTTTTTTTTAGTGGTTTTAGATGGTTCCAATGACCTGCAATATTTTTGCAACGTCTCAAATGTCTATGACGTATGTGTTATAAACTTTAGACAAAGTTTCCCAGCACGGAGAGAGTTAGTTTAACATTTGGGAGGGGGCGCGAATAGGATCTCCGAATTACACTTTACCTAGTTTCAAAGTGTGGGTTTCAACGTGCCAATACCCATGTATAGCTTACGATGGCGCACGCGTGTATGTGTTTCCTCCCTTTCCTTCTTTTCAAATTTGGAATTTTATTTGTGGTAAATGTGTGTTGTTGCTATGTGGTGTGTGTGTGGGTGGTGTGCGTGGGTATGTGGGCTTATGTTTTTTATGGTTTTTTTTACTAGAAATTAATCCAGATATTCTTACTGACATAGTGGGTTAGTGCCAAAAGAAAAAAATAAAAAACTTAAAAAAAGCAAAAAATAAAAACATTGTGAAAAGAAAAAAAAATATGTTATAGTCGGACCGATGCTTTTGTAGGTCAGCTGAGAGGGTAATTTGGGGTAAAAAACACCTAAACTTTATGTTACCTATTTTTATTGTAAACGACCCGATAAATATCTGTGTGAATTTGGAACCCGTGGGCACTTCGATATGGTAGCCAGGAGAGAGCGTTGAAAATACCTTCACTGTGTGTTGGTATATAGGATTCAAACATTGAAATTGATTTGTCTCCAAAATTTGGTGTGAAACAAGTAAGAATTAAATTGGACTTGAAAAATTAATATCAGAAGGTAAGATTTAGAACTTAAAACAAAGAAAACAAAAAACTAAGCCTTTATCTTGACTTTGTGCTTTGAACATTTTGTTATGGGATGCCGTGGGGAAATTGAAATTGCTAATTTGCCGATTGGGTCGGTTGCAAAAGAAAGTGTTCGGGGAAAACAGCGCCTTCCCTCGTCACTGGCAAGCCAACTCAGCTGGTTGCTTTTACTCTCTCCCTGCGGATGTCGAGTGCACCGAACACACCCCTAATTTTGAATTTTTGATTTTTTGGGGTCAAAACATTTCCACAAGTATTTTTCGTGAGCATATCAAATTCGCCTAAATGCATTAAATGAGTCCAACAAGCCTATAGTCTTTGTTTTTTGGGTGTTTTTTTAGATGGTTACCAAATGAACCTGCAAATATTTTGCAAACTGGTTCAAAAATGTCTCTGGACGTATGTGTTCTAACTTTATAACAGTTTCCCAAGCACGGAGAGAGTTAGTTAAACATTTGGGAGGGCGCTAATAGAATCTTTACGAATTCCACTACCTAGTTTCAACGTGTGGGTGTTTCAAACGGTGCAATACACCATGGATAGGCCTACGAATGCGCACGGGTGTATGTGTTTCCTCTCTTTCCTCTTTTTCCAATTGGAATTTTATTTTTGTTGATGAATGAAATGTGTGTGTTGTAGGTGTGTGTGTGTGTGTGGGGGCCCGTGTGTGCGTGAGTGTGTTGTTGCTTATGTTTTTTATGGTTTTTTTTACAGAAATAATCCAGATATTTCGTACTTGTGTATGGTGGGTTAGTGCAAAAGAGCACAAAAAAAAAAAAAAAATCATTTGAGTTGTTTTGAGTTCATTGTGAAAGAAAAAAAAAATATTTTTTTACTGTCGGACCGACTTTGTAGGTCAGCTGGAATGGGGTAATTTGGGGCTAAAAACCACCTCTAAAACTGTTGTTTCTATTTTATTGTACCAGACCCGTAAAGATTCTGGTGGTGAAGGTGGAACCCGTTGAGCACGCGATGTTTAGCGTAGCCAGGAAGCGTTGAAAATACCTTTAATGTGTGTTGGTTTAGGGGCAGTTCAAACATTGAAATTGATTTCGCCAAATTTTGTTTGACAAAAAGTAAGGAATTTCAATTTTGACTTGAAAATAATATCAGAAGGTACATTTATAACTTAAAAAAAAAAAACAAAAAAACCTAAGCCTTTATCTTGGGACTTTGCTGCTTTGAGACATTTGTGTGGATGACGTGGGAAATTGAAATTGCTAATTTGCAGGCTGTTGGTCGGTGCCAACAGAAAGTCGTCGGGAAAACAGCGCTTTCACTCGTCACTGGCAAGCCAACTCGGCTGGTTGCTTTTAACTCTCTCCATGCGGATGTAGAGTGCACTCGACCACGCATAATTTTTTTCAATTTAAATGAAAAAAATAAAAAACGTTTCAAAATTATTTATTTTCGTGAGCATATCAAAAAATTCGGACCTAAAATGCATAAATGAGTCCAAACAAGCCATTGTCTTTGTTTTTTGGGGGGTTTTTTAGATGGTTCCCCACATGACCTGCAAATATTTTGCAAACTGTCGCAAATGTCTCTGACTTAGTGTTATAACTTATACAACAGTTTCCCAGACGGAGAGAGTAGTTAAACATGTGGGAGGGCGCTAAAAGGATCTTTCCGAATTCCACTTTACCTAAGTTTCAACGTCGGCTGTGTGGGTGGTCAAACGGTGCCATACACCTGTATAGGCCTACGAATGCGCACGCGTGTATGGGTTGCCTACTTTCCTTCTTTTTCATATGGGAATGTTATTTTTGTTGTGAAATGTGTGTTGTGCTATGGTGTGTGGTGTGTGGGGCTTGGTTGTGTGTGGTGTGTGTGGTGGTGTGTGTGTGGAGTGGTGTGGTCTGGGTTTTGTTTGGGGCGTGGTCACCGGTTCACCCCTTTTGACAGCCCTTTGCCATTGGATTTTACCAAAAGTCGGTCCACTGATGGGGTACATCAATACGACTACTGACATAACAGGAAAAAAATGAAAATCAGGTATGAAGGTTAGGTTAACAAGTAACCATTGGTAATTCTGGGCAAAAAATAAAGGGGCGTTTAAAACAAGCGAAAAAACAAAATCTTAACTGCGTGGTTAAGCGGTGTGGAGAGTTTTTCACTTAACTACACGGACTGTGGCATGCGTGAAATGAACACTAAAGCCCATGATCTACTTCCAATCGCAGCGACATGTAACACGGTAGTATATCATTAAGGTGCATAAATTCGTTATGTCTTATGCTTTGTCATCAACAATACCGCACATCCGGCCCGCTCCGCCACTTGGGTTGTATTGTTAGTTTCCCATTTAAGGAATCGCCAATGTAGCAAATATAAATCATCCGTAAATGCAGATACAGCTAATTGATATCCGAGGAAACTAGGATGTATCCCCTCAAACATGCAGTGCTGGGGCCCATGTGGGTTTGGGGGAAGCTGGGCTATAGTGGGCATGGGTTTTATGTGGGCTATCCCTAATGGGGACCATGTGGGTGTAATGGGTTATCATGATGGGTTTATGCCTCATGGGGCCCATGTGGGTTTTGTAATATGGGGCATGGTGGACATGAGTATCATGTGGGCTATTCATGATGGGCCCCATGTAGGCAACCCATTGGTCCCATGTGGGATTAATCTGGGCTTAAACCCTCATTGGTGTTACCCAAGTTAATGGTCAGTGGGGCCCAATTGGGTTTTCACACGTGGGTTACATGGCTTCGTGGGCTGGGAATACAGGGGCTTTCTAATGGGGCCAGTGTAGTTTTTCAATGGTACTGTAGGCGTCTTTAATGTGCTTTAAGTTGGTTTCCCAAATGGGGCCATTGTATGTTTTCAATGGGTCAATGATGAGTTTTCTTTATTGGCTTTAATGGGTTTCCTAAATGGGGCCATTGTAGTTTTCCACTCTTTTTTTTTTCCCTTTAATTAAAGCATATAATAGCCGTTACATTTCAGTTGCCCACTGTTAGGACCCCTTGAATCCCCTACGACAAAAACAAGTGGGCCCCAGGTGGAAGCCAATGAGGGGCCAGGAAGTAGCCCACAAATGACCCACGTGGGGCCCATTCACATTATTGGAGGGGTAGGTTCATGCACATCATAGCTGTTTGAATTGTCTGCAAGATGGTAATCAAATTCTATAGTATATAAAAAAGTTCATCAACAAAAACAATCTGTTATCCACGAAAAGCCTTCTGAAGTTCTTGGAACGATTTGCAAAATCAAAGCAGAGAGTTTTCATTTTTCTGTGAAAGACGATTTATCAAAGAAAGTATCTGACACTTTTTCTTGATTGAAAAGTTAAAAAAACAGCACGCTCCGTCGGATGAGGGCAAGCAAACATCTTTTTGGCCTAAGTTCAGCAACTTACCCCTCACTGTAGCACTAGGTAAACTCCGTCCATTTTGCAGTTGAAGGTTAGCAGCAATAAAGTATTATTGTAGCCATGTTGTGGAAGTACATCACATCGTCCTTGCCGGAATTGTACCTTTTATTACAATCAACAGGCGCAATTTTAGTTAATATCACCCTTATCAGAAAAAAAATGCCTTGAATCCATAGACACGCACTGTGGAAGAAATGTTTCATTTATTAATGTTTGTGCCTCAAAATTGTCACCAATCTTTAAATATTGACATCGCAAAAGTGTTAAATTTGCAAGGATATGACACCCAAACTAACCACGGCCAAATGACCCATATCCAATTTTTGTAACCTTCGCAATCCTGTTGGTTGTGGTTTGGACCCGGGAAGTGACGTTTTGTTGTTTTGTTGGTAGTAAATAACGCTCCAACGGTGGGCCCCACATCCGTGCATGACAGTAAATCTATACGAGCGTGAGACAACTCAACCCAACCGATGTCGACGAACGACGAACAACAGGCCGCTATTGCTGCGGCATATTATTATGTTATTTAGGCCTAAAATAAAGAAAAAAATGACAGCTAGGCTGCCTATTATAATATTATTCAATAATAAGACACTTCTGGGTCATCGCTGCCAGAGTGTGATTACTTTGGTGTTTTGGAATTTCACTTCAAAGCTTCAGTTTACTGTTTCATGCAGACTTACATCTAAAGCAATATTAGCACATTTTTTTGAAGTAGAGCGCCCACCAATTTTTCAAAAATGAGATTTTTAATCACGGTTGTAGCATTGGTAACTGCTAGTATACTATACCTGTGATGGTTAAGCTCTACAATGTATATGTTGTCGCAAACGAAGAAATTTTGTAACTAGAATAACTAATATCGGGTCGCCGATAATATATAATTCAACGGCTGGCTGGAAATGGCCTTCCAAATGAATAGCCGTGAAATGCGCCATGTGCGTATCTACGCTCATCTATTAGTTTTTTTATTGTTCAGGCAGTCAAGTTGAGGTCATTTTCTTAGGTGGCACTATTTCATCATGGACGGACATAACTTAGCATTTCCAACTTTGCCGTTAAGGACAATCTAGGATCGCTCCTGAGACAAAATCGCTCATTTTATATAAATACGTTATTTTTCAGCATTCTCGTTCGCAGGTGTATTTTCCTAAACAATTACCAACATAGCTGTGCAAATATAATCAAATTTGAAAATGTGGCGCTCTTCAAAAAATGTCCAATATTGCTTAATATAATCATACATGAGTGAATACAACTATTTTGAGGGTATTATAGGTATTTTAAAGCATTTCCATGAACTGTTTTTAAATAAAACATAAATATCTATAAAAGTCATTAATACCAATTGCTACTACTTCGTAGAAGATAACTCAGAATGATGAGAAGCCATTCCATTTTCTTCGACGTCTGTGAATGCCCCAATTCACTACGATTTTCAGATGCTGAAACCTAGATTTAAAGAGAGAAATACATGACAATCGTACCTGAACGAACTATACTCTCAGTATCCAAAACATATGTAACTATGTGCGTTGCATCAGCAAGTGATTTACTCAAAATATATAAAATTCGAGAAAAATGTATATTAAGATATACAATAGCTTTATATTTTCAATGCTACATTTTATTTGTTAGTTTAACATCGCTTAAATATGTGATATATTTACACACACTCAACATATCTTCAATCATAAAATAACATAAAAACATGTATTCAATCCAGCTGATTTCTGAAAAAATTTCAAACATGCATTTCTGCATAATTTTGTATCAAAATAACATTCAAATTAATTAAAAAAGAAAAATATGTGTTACAATAAAATAAACGGATAAATGGTGTTTGTAGATTGTAGCCAGTATTTCGGAAGGCAAGCATGGTTAGGCTTTGCTTCATTTTTTTAAATTTATTTTTGGAGGATTCACATTTATAGTAGAAAACCCATTACACTGAGAATATTAATTAGTCAAAAATGTGTCTTATTTGAGTAATTAAAAATTAGTCATGCAAATCACTTGTTTTATCATTCATATGTACTTCAATGCTGGAAACATGTTTGCTATGCTGGAAGATAACCTTCCCATATTTTAAGTAGTTTTCATGATTACAAAATATTTTCATTACCACTAAATTTACACTTTAAAATGACTAATTAATGACTGACGAATTTGAATTTGTCAAGACGACTTTAGACTCGTCAAATGACTAGAATTAGGTAGTCAAGCACAAAAATGACGAATTTAAGTACACATTTGCCATTTGCTATTAGTCATTTGACGAATTTTGTAATTAAAAAGTCCAAATTTTAAAGTTGTAGAAATATTTGCAATTATGAAATTTAATCCGAAAAACTTTAAAAAGCATTCTTTTTAATTCAAACCACTTTTTAGCACCATTTTGTGGATTATAAACAAAATAATGTGCATGACTAATATTTAATTAGTCAAATAAGACACTTTTTTGACTAATTAATATTCTCAGTGTGTACTCATCAACGAAGTGTGATATATTTATTCATTAATTAAACTTTAGACCAACGCCAAGACCTAATCGTCGTACCTAAGCCCGGGCATAAGCCATATATAAGCAACTTTTCAGTCATACTTCGCATAACAAGGATGAAAATTTGGGTTCAATTGACAGACGTACCGGTGCATGAAATGTGGACTTATAGTTTTTTCCTTGAGCAACGAAACCCCGGGAATGAAACCTAGTGTTTCATGCACAGCTAGCATCTCAAAGGTGACTATTACAATGCTTACCTGATGCTGTAGACCCGTATTCATTACAATCCACACCTTCCCAGTTGTAGGCGGTAAGGTATCAACGACAACACCATCACTGCATGTGGATACTTCCTGCAACGTTTGTGTCCATTTTCAAAGTATTGTATCACCTCATTAGCGTGGATACAGATGCGGTAGCGTTTACCATATACAAGTTGTAAGTCATTAACGTTAATGTATTCTTTTTCTGAAATCAAATATCATGCTAGTGGTAAAAGTCGAAAATTGATAGCCTCCATTTAGTAAGAAAGTTAGCAGTTAAAACAAAGGGCTTCACCTTCTAGATCCTGCAGGGGGCCTTAAGCGGGGGCCCTGGACCCCTGCCATTGTGTGTTTGATCGTTCCCAGGATCCGCACCCGGGCCGGGGGTGCGGGATCCTGGCTATGCGCATGGTATACAAGAATAAACTAGCTGGTGTTGTAAAAATATATCATGTGCAGTTAACAATAGGAAACAGTCGTTGTCACAAAAATGTTGTCGTACCAAAAAGAATAATAAAATGCATGCCATTGGGATCTATTACTAAATATATGGAGAATCATGGTTAAAAGTACAGCCCCAAGGTGACCTCGAAACTATACTATGGCCCGAGATGAAGCTGAGGAGCATATATGGTTTGTATCAGAAATTTTCAATTACCGTTTATTATTATAATAAACTTTTCTTGATTTACACCAACTATAAGAGCACATTATGCCCATACTTTTAACCAATCAGATGGCAGGAATCTTTAGACGGGGCATATAATAATAACAATACGTTGATTTAGGATAATACCTGTTACACCACATTTCAGCATCATGGGATGTTCACAAGGTGATCGTAGTCCATTTTGAAGATTATGCTGACTATTATCTTCAATCACTGCCCATGTGTAATTACTATGACGTAGCGTTGGCCAAACAGCAGATAGATCAGTCAACGTATTGACGTAATTCTTGTCCGGTTCTCTCCATTCCCCATTTTTTTCAAGAGAAACTTCATCTTTTAGAAATATGCAACAGACGAAAATAGCAAAACACATATATTTTGGAATTAATTATCGAGCTCTTTATATGATTCAAACAATGTACGAAAAAGAGAACCTTTTTCGTTAAAAAGTTCAAATCATTTTCAACATGACAGTGGATAATGTTACAAAACTAAATGAAAACAAAATATCCTGAGTTAAAAGAACAATGGTACGATTATTATTATTATGTACATAATTATTATATCAACAAGCTTACGATCGCTGTCAATAACAAGAGTTTGTACGTCCTGTGTGTCCATACAGTCTGTTACTTCGGAGCTGGTGGTTGTTGCCAATCCAACGATATTGTATACTCTGAGAAGGAAACTGAAGCAACGCGGTTGGTTGGAAGCTTCTTTAACACTTACAGTGAAACGTCCCTGAAATGAGAAGGCGTTATCTTATCCAGCAAAATGGATTATTTATTTCATCTTTCTCATCTTCCTCTAGACATTAACACTTAAGTGAACACGGTCTCACTCCCGTTTGTGGACAGGGGAGTCCATGGTACCAGCATTCCGTTAACCGTGATCACTAAAGAATATCTTAATGAAATTGGTACCACGCATGTAGAGTCATAATTCCAAAAAATAACCTATTAGGGCCAACACATCGATGACCAAAAAAAAAAATGTACACATATATGTAATCTTTGACCTTTTGTTGTTACCTATGTAAGTAAACTTATGCTACTATCAAATACAAATGATAATTAAAATTAATGTTTATTAGCTAATTACAAGTTGATATATAAATGGCCTAAAATAGGAGGGAATCCATTTCCATGTAGAAATAAATGGTAAAACACGTGGTTCAGAAAACGGCCTCAAATGGGTCAACCTCAATTTTCTTGTCTACATAAACAATTTAATCTATTCTTAACGCAAAACAACCATTAGTTTAATTCTAAGTGCACAATATGCGAGAATAAGCAAAAATAAAATGGCCGCTTTTCGCACGCATGTCAATTAATTTTTCGTGCCTGATTTCCGAATAGATCAATATTTTCAACATTGTTTGCAGTAAAAATAAATGTTATAGGGCAGTCATTAGATGTGCCAAGTTTTATGAAAATATTCCTACACAAAAGTTGTTTTCTAAATATGGGTGCAAGTGGATCTCCTTATGCACCAACGGGCGTCGGGAAGACCTTATGCACTGAAAGTGTTCACATTTAGGTCTAACGCAACCGAAGGCAATATCTGACAAAGGCGGAGAGCTGTAGGCAGAACTTACCATTTCATCCATTGAGTCCAGATTAGTAACTGACTGCCACGGTAATAATACAGCTCCATTTGAAGAACTTTCCGCCAGTGTCCACTCATAATGATCAATTAAGCTTTTGGATTCAAAAGCCGTGATGTCATTATGTTTGAAGTGTTGAAATGACACAATCATTATGATGTCATCTAATTGTCTTTTAGCGATGACATTTATAGGTCCAGCAATTGGAGGCTGAGAGATTACCAAAAAGCCGTCCGAGGTGAATGGCTGAAAACACACTTTATGAAAGCACAACTGAATCTTTGATCTGTAGTAACCGCCATTAACAAGGGAGAGTCCCGTCTGGGTATGGTGATTGGTAAACCCTAGGTCTTGGTATTCCCGATAAACCGACCACATGGAGGATATATTGCCTGAAAATAAAACGAATGTTAATGTTTATATGTTTATTATCAGATGTGCATAAATAGGTCTGCAAGTATGCGTGTACGTTTAAAGACAATGTGTATTGTTTACTTTGTGTGTTTGTGTGTCTTGCTGTTTCTTTGTCTCTGTGTAGTCTGTCTCTGCCCCTGCCTGTCTGTAAGTTTGCTTTTCTGTTTGTTTGTCTATTCCTGTCTGTCTCAGGAGACTTTGGTCCACTATTAAAATATTGGCATCGGCAATACAGTTCTTTTCTACTCTTCTAAATTATCAGGTACAAAATTCTGAGCTAGTGATTGAGTATGATCTTTATTCTCTCATAGTTTGTATTATTTCTAAAACATGGCCTTTGCATGTTTCTATCGCATGTCCTTTGGACAGAACTATTGATCTCCAACTTGGCTAACATGAATAACAGTTTTCTTCCTTACCTTCTGATTCAATCTGTTCTTCGATTGCCCAGAGGGCATTGGTTACAAATGAGGCAGATGTCCCAGATACATTCCAATAAACATTTACTACTGATGTCGATAATTGAAACTCGGCGTCATTGTTGCAGCTTAGCACCTTGTTTTCTTGGTCTGTAAAATTGTTTTGAGAAACATCACTGAATATTGATCTGGTTTCAACATTGACTTTGACTCCAAGAAATACAACAGAGGCAGCTACGTCGCTTCCGAAAGAGGAGAGCTCTTGACATTATTTCATTGAGAATAAAATTATTGCTGTACTAAAAATTCCCCATGCTGTCATTGCATTATTTGCAATTATTTTGGAGAGTCGGGAGAATTACAATAAAAACTTGGCCTCCTACACTTCTAAACGTTTGTCATCCTTCATTTTTTTCTCCACACAATTCCGCCAAAAGGTCAATGCATAGAATGAAATGTTTTACCTATACTCTGATCGCATGGCAAACCATCGATTACAGAGTAAACCCCGCTTAGAGTAGCGCCTTCTTCCATAGGCGTCACACCGTCAGATGTTACAGTGATGTTTCCAGTTTCACTCACAGCCTTAATGGACACGTAATACGTCTGAAATATAAGAATGGGTTTTATGTGTATTATAAGTACATTATACCGAATACTTTTGCAAAGAGGTGATATTGATTTAACGATTGCTTGTTTTTGTTTTCCAAATTACTTGAACATACTTGATTTGCAATAAAGGGAGATCGTGTGCACCCCAAGAAAATGTAAATAGTAATGTTAACAACAAACAGAGAGATGAAATATCCATTTCTTTAAGAAAAGAAGGCCTATACGGGAATACAACGACAATTTTAATGTTCGCATTCTTTTGCATTTATTTTATTGTTCTGAGAGACACTCAAATCACCATCTTTCTGGAACCCTAAGCCCAATTGAGATGAGGGTTTCAACACAGTGAATCCCAGATAATAACACATACAATGACATTTATTTCCGATTTTGATCGACAAAAGACTAATTATGCTTGATCACAAGACATCATTATTTAACTTGGCCAACTCCAGTACAACACAATGATATTAACGTTTGAAGTATCATTCAAAATGTTATACCTTGAGATATTGCAATTGAAGTTCGATTTCATATTCCTCGGCAATCCCAACATATACATATCCTTCTGAAACATCAACCTCTCCAGCACTTGATCCAACACCCAAGAAATATGTCAGTGGAAGGTGTGGGTGATAGAACCCATACCAACGAGCACGTATCGCCGTGGTGCTTGACTGGACATCAATATCTGGATTGGCTATCTAGTATCAATCAAAGATGACATTGCATGTTATTGTTAGTTAGTACCAAAAAGCGATATGTGCTACTAGAAAACAGTGGGTTCCCTCCACTTATTCGTTAATTTATATACAATACTACAGTCAATTCGTGCGATATGTTCCCGTACCATTGCTAGGTAAAGCTCACATAAAGGGTTACAAATATATGGTTATTGTTGAATGAAAACGCATTAGACCATAAATGTATTTGTTATGGCATGATTGCATTATTGTAATGTAAGATTATATATAGGCGTAGTGCCTTATCCCAGGAAGATTTAAATCCGAAGGGAAACGTGATCGTGGATCAGATTATGGATCAAAATTGAGAATGACCTCTGTTTCATCGAGAATCTCGCCTTTTCTCACACAATTGACAATTGCCACTCACAAAAAAATCCCCCTAGAATTTGTTTTATTTCTGTCTTTTAATACTTAAGTATGTGAACGAATATGAGGAGACCTGATTTACAAATGATTCTTACCCTTATTTCAAACGATGGCTGCTCTGACTCTGGCACTACATCAAATACAACTCCTCCCAAAGGCAGTTGTGTCACGTGCCTATCAGGGGATGATACTGCTACTACACTCAACCCAACCGTGTTAATTGCCTTGATAGATACGTAATACAAGTGGTCTGCATGGAATCCCCCATGAAACCTATCAGACGATATCATTGCACAGGTTATATTCAAAGCAGAAGGTATAACTTCGGTTAATGGTAGAATGTCCATCAGTTGCGGGGCCAGACCTGTTAATAAAACATAAAAAAGAGCAAACAAAAATGTATAGACTGAGTGGTTACTTTGTGAAATATTGCGTCTTTAGTGAAATCATTAATTGCGCATTTCAGATACAATTTCTTAATCTCGAGAATACTTCTGCTTAGCGAGTAACGCTTTTCGATCTTTCACAAAGTATTACTTACGTGTCGTACAATACCTGGCATGAAACTTACCTATTCCCATTTCATACTTTAAGTCTCCATCGATGTCATCTGAGAATGCGCCATTTTGCCAACACGTTTTGACAGAAGAATGTTCCGTGCTCACTTGAATCTCTCCTTCAAATATTGGTGGCGTAACATCAACCATAATTGGTCCATAAATCTGTCAAAAGTTTTGAGAATATAAAGTAATAAACTGTAATGCTTCCTAGGCGTAAGTAATCAAAAACCATTTCTACATTCCTTGTGGGTCATGGATGTGTCAATCACGGGACCCTTTACGAAAACCACTTTCTTGAAGATTTAATACAAAGTATAAATAAAAGTACACAATAATTTAAAAAAGAAATAAAAAATAAACAAAATAATCACCCACCCACCATATCCCACACGCCCTTTGGGACTAAAACGTTTGTAAAAATGGAACTATATATTAAAACATGTTTGACCTTTCGTTAGGCCATACTATA
Source organism: Ophioderma brevispina (assembly GCA_023653785.1). Classification (NCBI taxonomy): domain Eukaryota; kingdom Metazoa; phylum Echinodermata; class Ophiuroidea; order Amphilepidida; family Ophiodermatidae; genus Ophioderma; species Ophioderma brevispina. Next base: position 48,788 of record JAMKCH010030065.1, read on the forward strand.
ATTTTATTGACTGATGAATCGCTATAGCATCACATGCACTTTTTTCCGTAAAGGCTGCCGAATTCATCAGGATCACCGGTGACTCTAGGGTCACTAAATCGCTTGACCCTTTAAACCGGTATGTTCAAATGCTAAGACATCTTACAGTGGACTGAAAAGGCCAATGATCAAAGATAACGATATTAGCACTAACACAAATGTAATGTTAGGAAATATTTCTTTATAGGTGTCTGTCCTATGAGTCCAGTTTCGCATTGGCTTCGTAGAGCAAGAGCTAGAGCAGCAAGAGGTCAGTGAATGAAACCAATTTCTCTGCCTTTAGCACAATAAATCGTTATTATTTTTATATCTTTTTTTATAAACACATGGAAACGTGTATATGATCTTAAAGACAAAGAGAAACTTACTGCAGACTATACTATTTTTACTTTGGAATCTGCAATCCCTTTGTTGACCCATGTGGGAAAGTAGGGGACGTGGAATCCGACCTTTTAATATTTTACTGGACTTTTTTGTTTTAATTTCTTTAGTATGAGAGCAGGCGAAATCAAAACTTTTGGATTTTTTTTTTAAATACTGGTTACATTTTACTATTATTGACCCCCACGAGTGTGATAGTAACACAATGTACCATGAAGTTCAATTTTGATTATTCCATTTCATGAGGCGATAGTTTGATTGATTTTGGTGTAATTTTTCTATGGCACAAATCTGGGATAAACACTAAAGGGAATGGAATCTCTTCGATTACCAAGGTTTTATATTTATGTCCTTGCGCCAGGAAAAATAAAAGAATGCGTAGTTTAAGGGATAGCGTTAAAAAGGAACCGCCCGGTGACCAGATGTTCATGGCGGTTGAGACGTGGATCTTTGTTAAGAATAATAAAAAAAGAAGACAGGCTACAACCTTAAAGAAGTAGCGGTTGAGTTTTGATGCAACCGCCTAAAATATTAAATCTATAAGAATGCATGGCATTTGTTAGTTGAATATTATTTTAAAGCAGTTTGCCTGCTTTAAATAATTTGGATATTATATATTAATGCATGTTGAAATACATGTTGACATTTTTTTCCAGAATGCCACTGGATTGAATGAGTTTATAAGTTATGCTTATTTAGGTTCAAGTACTTTTAAACTAACAAATGGTATCCATCAAAATATAAAGCCATATTGTATTAAAAAATACATTTTGTTGGTATTTGGGACGCATTCTCACTAGATAATTCAGTAGCCAATACAAGGATCGCGTAAAGTTAAATATGAGTTTCGAAACCCTTTTAGCATGTTTAATGTATTTGTTCCAGCGCAAACACAGCCAGAAAGTATATTGATATCACATAGTTTTTGTCATACTTTATCCTTTCATCAAGGCGTTGCGTTGCAATTTTAGTTTGCTAAAGTTCCCGAACGCGATTTACTATAGCGCCCTCTCATTGACAACTCTCTCCCAATAGTTCGGCTTCGCCCTCTACACGCGCCTTTGCTGTTCCTCAGGGGGGGTAGGACATGCCACCCTAATAGCAACAGCAAATTCAAAACAGCATCAACTTCCGGGTGCTAGTCTGTTTCAAAGACTTAACGGTGTGAGGGCGCTCTTACGCATATCGAACGGTTACACACAGATTTGACTAAAGACTAGGCCTGGTCACGAATATTTAAATCTAAATGACCGGTTAATCCACTAACCCCGACGGATTTTGAAGTCAATATTTTTTTCTTAATTTATCATGATATTACTAAGATCATTTGAACAAAGGTTTAAGATATGATTTTTTAATGTCACTGGGACCGAGACTGCCATAGTAAATGCACGTAGCAGTTCCAAAAATTACCGTTTGGAAATCCCCAATGCCCAAATCGAGCAGATCGTGTCCTACCCCCCCCCCCCCCCCCCCCGCTGTTCTGACACGTGTTTGGTCAACAAAATTGTGAGGCATCTTTGACAAAGACCACTAAAGGCGACCATTACACAATACATAGTATTGCGATTGGCGATTAAAATTGTAAGCTTACTGCTGTGGTGGTTAGCTGTGCTTTGTTGATAGCTCGTAAAATTATGTAAAATTCCAGACCATGTGTTATAGCAGGATGCTGGAAAGTGAAGTGTTGCTGTCCAGATGTAGATACGTAAGGCGAAATATCAGGAAGAAGGTCCGACGCAACTGAACTCAACCCAATCTGATAATCGTAGATGGTGCTCTCGTTGTCCAAGCCACCCCGTGTATGTGAGCTAGAAAGATTAGAGGATGAGTTAAATACTAGGTATAGAGATGAGTTAAAATACAAAGTATTCGCATTGAAAGCATGGTTTCTCTTTTTGTGGCTCGTTTTTTGTCACTGACGGCGTTTTGGTTGGTGCATGCTAGCTGGTCTTGGTGGAGTTGAGAGTTCTTTTTAATTTGTGATTAAGTAGTTCTTGCATAACTTGTAATACCCTAGTTTGTTGTTGGGGAAACCATTATCATTCTCCACAAATGAACACTACTGTTAAAAGTTGTTGGTTTTTAAATTGATGAAAAAAGTAGTCTGTGGCTCCTTAAACTCATTGTTAACAAATGTTGTGGTGCTTACAAAAACAGAGCTATATCTTTAGTACCTAATGCACACTGATTTTTCATCACCAACCAACATATTTAATGCGTTCTGGTCCCTCCTTGTAGACTTGACATAAACCCCATGGACCTTTGGAAAAAGAAAATCAGGCATTCCAACATTCGCATGTATTCATTTTAGTCAATCAAAAAGAATAACTAAGGGAGAAAAAATTACATGTTTGTCCGCAGCTAAGTAGAGTTGATTTGTTATAGAACCAAAGTTGTCACAAGCTATATCCTGTTGGCAAGGTAGCCATAGGAAACCCGAATGTCTAACCATTCAAACCTTCTGCCATGGTACTGCTTTGTTCCTGTGAAAGGAAGGGCGTTTTAGGTCACCTTAGTTATCTTAACGTTGTGAAATCGATCATTTGTCACGTTAATTTTTGAACGCAACTTAAAGCGGCACTGGCCATTTTCAGAAAACAAAATAGAAATTTTCTTCAATTTGCTCTCAAAAGTAGTCTAGGCCATTGAAGAAACAGAGATATATTTTACTCCGTAAAAATAACATACCCCAAAACGATAGGGACATTGATATTATATAAGACATCCAGGTAATTTTAGGCCACTTTTAAGTTTTCATAACTTTAATCAACAATGTGATTAATACATGAATATTTTTGAACTCATACTCACTGGTATTAAACCGCAAAGGTTATATACTTAACCGATCAAACAGTGTGCATGGTCAAACAGTGTGCATTGCGTGGGGAAAATTCATACGACGTGCGTTTTCGTCGTCTGCTGATTTAAGCGTCGCCGGCGACGATATAAATATGAAATCGTTCTTTTACCCATAGAGCTATGGTCTTAATCATAACTCTCCTGGGTAGAGGAGCTTTTAGTATATAAACGCCTTACACCACCATGCAAAAATATCGATTTTAGAAAAACTCTTGATGCGCACTATTTTTCAAATGTGGGGGGGGGTGGCCATTGTCTCTTTAAAATGTGAAATTAAAAAACGATTTGTCGTCTGTAGTATTACCACTGGTCTCTATACACTGGATAGGCTATCGCCGCTCGAACGTGAGGAAACCGGAAATTGCACGACGGCCATTTTGCTCTACCTAAGAACTCGATCGTGCACGTACAACTGAACAGGGAAACTATGGAAAAGGGAGCGAATTAGGCGATTAATTGCCGTATGTCAAGGTTTGTCAATTATTGGTTTGATTTTGCGATATAGGTGGGTTGTCGAATCAAACTATTATTCAAATATTTTTCAAAAAGTCTTTTAAAATGCCATATTTCAGGTTTTCAGCTCACCGACACAATAATTCATGGAGAGGCCTAAGTGCTTTGAACTACTAGCATTCACAGATATATTAGATATTATTAATCCTCCTATTGAACAAAGATTTGTTCCGCTTTACTAACCCACCTTCACCTATCTACATGTATTTTTCCACTCTTTTTCCTTAACTTATTTCATATTGGGAATGTTTGGTACTTATGTTGGATACCAATTGAAAGGAAGAGAAAAACGCAAAGCCTATCTGTTGGTACCAAATTTATAGGAATCGGATTGTAAAAAAGGACAAATCACAGGGGGTTAGGTTCCCCCCCCCCCGATTCTTTCTGTAAATGACCTCGTATCTCTTTTACAGGCATGCCTTTCTATTTTAAAAAATTGGAATAAAATTCCTGGGGTCTTGAATTTTTGGTCGGTGACCAATGCTCGTTCCAAACAAAAGGAGTGACTATCGCTGCAAATGCGGACAACCCTAGGGGTATACAATTCACACCTGAATAATGAAGTTCTAGGGGTATCAATTCATTTGTGATGTGACTGGTTCAAATGATAAAAAATAAAATGTAACCTTTAAACATATCGAGCAAAATAACCCCCGAAGTGTGTATTTTTTTGTATATTGGCTATGTTAAAAGGTCTTTTGAGTCCACGTATTAGACAGGTCCCACAAGGGGTAATAATTTTAAAAAAATAAATAACTGCAAATTGGGTCCCCGTATTTTAAAAAAAACCCCTGAAACTAACTAAGTATTATTTTACAAAAAAATTGCTCCGTCCGACTCCCGTTAGAGTTTATTTTCACTGACAATTGGTCTTGGTTATCCGTTTGGGGTCATTTTTCAGAACCACTGGATTGAGCCGGTAACTCAAAACAAAACCCCTGAGTGAACCCCGCACCCGCCAACCCCCCGCCCCCCCCCCCCCCCCCCCCAATCGGATAAAATCTGCTTTGAAGTAAAGATAAATGCACTGCAAGTCTATGGGGTTCAGTATACTGCTCTAAACCAGTGTTTAAATGAACTTGGAAATTGGAAATGTAAATTGAAAGGAACTGAAATTTTGTTCCTTGACCCTTGGGATTTATAAGCTTGTCTTGTGACTAAAGCAAAGCGACCCCTTAGTCCTAATGAGATCCTTTTCTACATGGTATCCCAGTTTTTAAAAACAAAAAACTCATGAATTAAATAGTTAATTTAAGTGAACTAGAAGTATTAGTGCTTCATACTGGTATTCCCACCATTGCTTTATAGCATTGTTAAGAGAGCACATAGTCTAGGTCAAGTGGCAATCAAAGTCATACAGTAATTATGTATCCAGTGTATATGCTACGCCGTGTACCCACACTAATCGGACGGATGTCGCAAAATTGCCTAGAATACTCCGTTACTTTCTAAAATCACAGTTAATTACAGGCAAAACGGGCAACATACACCATACAAATGCAAATGCTTGATAGTTTTTTTATTATTTTCAGATATTGGCCAGAACAAGTAACTTTATCATCCGGCATAGAATGTATACTCAGCCCCATAGAAAGAGAAACCCGTGCCCCCGCAGTGAATGTTATGGGTAGAGCAAGAGGGACGCTGCGCAACTTCCGTTATATTCAGCGGCTCTGCTATTCAATCGCGTGGAGATTGCCTATCCAGTGTGGAGAGATCATTGAGTCATTAACTGACCGTATGCAATTATTGTTTTTAGATAAATGTATGTAGATGCCTTAATTAATAAGCCGGAAAAATCGTGGATGGGGGGGGGGGGGGTATTATTTAGGCATTTTTTGATAAACCATTCACTTTCGGCCGGGCTTAATCCATTATCCTTTTTTAAACCCTTTTTGACTGCACTTGCCGTAAATCAACCCCCTTCTCAGATGTCCGTTAAAAACTAAGGTGACGCTTTGGTTTACCGAACGTCTTTTTCAGTAAACCCCTGTATTTTTTCAAAAAACGAAACTAGGCTTCAATTGGGCAACGTTATTAGTACTGTAAGGCTATAGGTTTCTACGCCTTCTTTTTTGATACCGAATAGGTTGTCGACAACCTCTGGTCGATATCGCATTGATAATAATCCCAGGAACTTCCGACATTCGCTAAAGTTAGGCCTGTTTTCAATAGAGAAAAATCGTATGAACAACGGAAAGAAAAGGTGCTATGATTCCTACCTACATAGTATAATTTCATCTATCCCAAAATATATATTTTAATGGAACAACAATAAATATTAGGGGGAGGGGTTGAACCGACTTCCACTACCCCGGAACTTTGATGACCTATTCTACTCCTACAAAAAGTCGAACGTCGGTCCATTTTTGGTTTTTGTTTTGTAACTGAAATGAGTTAAAAAGAATGCTTCTACTATTCGACGAAACCGTTGGTCGTTTAGTCAGCCTCATTGGTGTTTTGCAACAGCCCAAATTAGACTAAGGTTAAAGCAATATTTGGCCCATTTTTTTTTTTTGACGAGCGCCCCCGAATTTTTCCAATTTTGATATTTGGCCCAGTTACGATGGTATTGTCTAGGAAACTATACCTGCGAACGAAATGCTAAAAAAAGTCGTTTTATCACAAATAAGCGATTTTGGTATAGAATTGGGAATCCCAGATTGGACTTAACGGCAGAGCTGAAATGCTACGTTTATGGTCCCGTCCATAGATGAATAGTGCCACCAAGTAAAAAAAAAATCGAGAAAATAACCTCTGCCTGACTTGGCCCGAACTATAAAACAACTAATGGATAGTGTAGACACGTACCTGGTGCTATTTCCTCGCTATTTCACATTGAAGGACGTTTCCAATTGCCGTTGAATTATTATCGGGGGATCCCCGATAATAAGTATTCTAGTACAAAAATCCTTCGTTTGTGACCCATAGACATTTTCGAGCTTAACCATTCACAGCTATAGTTTACTAGCCAGTTACCAATGCAACCGTGTAAAAATCTCCAAATTTTTGAAAAATTGGGGGCGCCCTTCAAAAAATGTGCTAATATTGCTTTAAAGGTATTCCTACCAATCGTTTAGAAATACGAACAATATAATAAGGTATTACATATATATTCAATATTCATATTCATATTCAATGTATTCAGCAATACACATAGATGACGGAAATTTACATATACAAAAAGGAGCAGATACAATGTGATAATATGTCGATAAGAACAGTGAAAAAGAAAAACATTATGCTAGGACCTCCAGTGGACAACTCCTAAGAGCTTATAATTAATGGAGGCCCTTACTTACGGTAGTTTACTAAATAAGCTAACACATATATATATAATATAATAAATAGTGGACATAATGAATCGGCCCAGGTGAAAAAAAAAGTAAGGTGGCGTTTGAAAGGAGTATAAAACAAACGAATTGATACAAACAATTGAGGGAAATGAGAACCGATATGACCGATGTGACTAAAAAGAGAATCTTTAAAGACAAAAACATACACATACACATATGATAAACAAGAGGAGAAACATAACAGCAACTAACTACACAGATCAAACAGAAAGAGTAGAGAGAAGAAGATGAGGAAAATTTGTCCAACACAATTATGCTCCAGGACGAAAAGAGGCTGGGCGGTATAGGAAGAAGCAGGCGACAGGATAAAGCAGAGAGGTGAAAACAAAGAGGAAGAAAGAGGTGGGGATGTGTGTGAGAGAGAGGAGGTACATACGTATTTACTTACATGTTTACTTGTCGATCCGCATTCAATAACTTATAAAATATACCAAATAGGTTTCATTTTCCAGTTTTATTGTACACATACAAATATAAAGTAAAACACTTACCTACATTCTTCAGATGCATTCTGTAGTTCTTTAATTACCAGATCATTACTCACTACCAAAACACGATCTTCCACATCGATGACAAGACCTGGTTTTGTCCTTGTGTTGTTTAATAGAATCTGTGACAATACTGGCGGTGTGGTGTCGATAGTAACGCCATCTGAACATACTGTTTCTGAAGGTTCCAACGCGTGATTATATGCGATTACTGTTGTGTAATATGTGCCTTTTGATGGCGCGTTCCAACTTACATGTGTCGAGGTTGTTCTTGACACCTATATATGTATATATTTAAATATTATTATTGCAAACAATATTGTACATCTACCCTTGTAATACCTCAAGGATTGTTTTCTAATTAAAAGAATACGTAAATTATGAAAATAAATAACCGACAATAGTTTCAAATCAAATTGCCAGGTATCAACAGGCGGTGTAAATATTTTATCACAAATATGATATCATCAGTTTAAATCAATGCGAAATAAACTTTACGCATAATGTGACAAATTCAATAGTACTTGAAAGATAACAGATAGATAAACAAATATTACAAAGCGGACAATCTTCGGTGAGTTTGACAAAAGAAAGCGCTTACATTTTGAGGAAGTACCGTGTCCCAACATTGAATGTCAAATATGTACTTGTAAAACTTGATGCCACTCTCCTTATCGAAAAAGCCATCCCAATTGGCGTTGAGGGTACTCTCTTGTTGGAAATCTATGTCTTTTGACTCAGGTATCCCATCATGCACAGCACCAGTAGTCGGTGGAGACACGTCAATTGTTATCTGTAACCAAAAAAATTATTCTGCCTTGGCCTGGTTATTTTCCCCAAAATAAATGTATTTAAGAATGCATATCATCAACTCTACATTCATCGCTGTAATTAATGAAAGGTGGCTAACCCTTTGCAAGAGCATCGCCGATCACAACTCGTTTACATATTACAACTTTAAATATTCAGAAAATGCCACGTTTTAGTACCAGGGTCGACATGTTTCCAATTTAAAGAGCGATTAACGTGTACAGATGAAAAAGTGAGCAGATCAATTGCGATTTTTGAGCAAAAAAGTATTTAACATTAGTGGAAACATTTGTAATTATTTACGATTTCTGTCTATTATTGTACTATAGGGATGAAATTGTGTATGCCTAAGGCCTCATCCGGTATAAATACACTCGAACTTTTGCAACGGATAACGTAGTTATGTACAAATGACTGACTCTTTTGTTTTACTCTAATGATACTATGTAACCAAAAGACTTTGAACAGACTGGTTTACAAAGAGTGCTTATTTGACATTATATATCTCATAAAATGGTATTACGTATCAATTGCGTTAAAGCGCTTGTAAATTGTTAGCAGACGATTTGCAGCTTTTTATACAAATAATATGTGCTTGTATTTTCGGGACATGTATGTGCTAGTGTCACTCATACACTGTGAAATTTAAAACCGATTTTAGTTCTGAATCTGACATTCAATATGACAATCATTGTTCTCATTGGTTTTACTGCATGGTTTTATATGTGGATTACAACATTACCTTCAAAGTGTCAGTAGTTGTAAGCTTTGCATTGTTTGTGACGATAAGTTTAATGGCGAAATCATAGTCATGGCGTCCAATGTAGAAACCTGGAACAATCTCGTATTCTGTAGAATAGCATTCACTTTGAGGGATACATAAGCAATTTGCTGGTTCACATGAAGTCGTTTTCTAAAAAAAAGTACGATTGAAATCGTGACAAAATTATGCTAACAACAAGGTATTTGTAAATAGGTCAGTCTAATTAATTTAAGAATGATCGTGTCAATAACGTCGCCCGAAATGGCTATTGACACGATCGTCGGTTGTGAGAAAGTGAATGGCTATGGAGCCGATAGGCGTACTGTGAGGTGTGATATTATGTGATGTTGGCCCGAAATTGTGGTCCTGGAACAATCTGGAAAAATATGTCAAATATGATCCAGGACTACATTTTGCCATATGGTCCTGGAGCATGTGCACTAAAATTTTACTTAGAATATTTCCCCATTTACTTATGCTCCAGGACCATATGGTCAACCACACGATCATCGTGTCAATATCCTCACTCGAAATGGCTATTGACACGTCAATAACGTCGCCCGAAATGGTACACGATCATCGTGTCAATAAGGTCGCCCGAAATGGCTATGGACACGATCATCGTGTCAATATCCTCGGCTTTAATTTAAAGCTAGTCAAGAAATTGCTCATCTTGACTAACATATGTTAGTTAGATCTGCTGGACAGAGTTAGCTTGGACATTAGTCAAAACATCCTGGACATGCTTGGTTACTACAGGTAACTTTTTAGTGCCGTATTAACGTGATATTAGTCAACCAGGCTCGACTAATCTGCTCTACTAATTTGTAGTATGAATATTATCAACAAGACAATCCTCTCCATTTCTTGAAAAAGGGTCAAGATTGCACTATTTTACCGATAATACATATTATTCACATATGCGAAAACTATTTGATTACATAAGCAACATTTTTCGAATTCATAACCTAAGCTTGTATCCAAAGAACACGAATTGCTATTCAATTTGCAGTTGATTGGTTGTAGAACATCTACTGAGAACATTGCGAATGTTTATTTGGACAAACAAGTAAAAAAAAAGAAAACAATCTGTATGTTGCAATTGCCTGCAATCGCAATCGTCCTCATAGAAAAGCATGCTTTGATCTTTATGTCATGACAGAAAATTTTAAATAATCATCTTAATGATTTTTATTACATAAAGAACGGCGTGTTCGGCTTTTCACTTCAGATGTGATCTAATACATTATTAAACATTCCAAATATGCAAAAACAAACGGGTTCGAAAAAAATGGGGGCATTCTTTCTGGGAATGCCCTCGTGTCACTTTATCAAATCTGCCGAGATTAATATTGTTCGGATTATGCAAGTGGACAAAAGTGAGAATGTCTTTGTTTTCTAATGTTTTGGAATTGGGGAAAATTAGGTCCTCTCTTTTGATGATAGATGCTTTCTTGATACCATTTTCAACCATTGGCAAATGATAATGTTTGTTTAAAAGAACATGTTTCAATACTACGTGAATAAAAAAATGTGCAAGGATTAAAGATGATCTTGACCTTAATGCAATCACTATATCATAGATTTCTTATTTTTTATAAAACACATTTAATATACTTTCATGTGTTGAAAAGTGAAAGAAATCGACTGAAAAATACGCTAGATATGGCGGGTTTTGTAAGCACACCCCTTTTTCTCCATTCCTATGGGATTTACACACATTAAACTTGTGTATGTGAGAATATACAGTATCACGAGTATCATGATGTCTTTGTCAACTTAATGTTACATTTTCTTGATTATTTCAACTACGGACTAATCAGTGAAACTATTTATACCAAAGAACCAACTGATATGACAAATCCAAACACCAATTCACCTGTTGCAGAGTAAGAAAACAAGATCTTCCCATTGTTTAGGATATTGCTAATAGTTTAGTCCCTTATTGGCATAGCTGGTATTTATACCTGAATTACAGTAGTAGAGTTGAAAACCCTTTTAATTTACACATCAGGATTAAACATGTTAATTGGGTGAGATTTTGTGTGAACATTTACTATGCCAGTTCCAAAATTAAATTACAGTTACATTGATAATTGCGACTGAACGCTCACTTCATTACTTTCATAATGCTATACCCAGTATATCGTATATGCTTTATCGGGTTCGATTCCCGGCAGGGGCTTGTTCTCGGTGGCTTTATGTGAATTTGGTTTCTCGGTCCATACTCGTTCCCGCAGGTTTTCTCCGGGTACTCCGGTTTCCGCCTGCTTCTAAAATCGAGCTTCTTGGCATATTAAATCTGTTCTGGTATTATGGTTTCTCTGATGTGCTGAGCGCCTTTCATGGCAGCCGCACAGCGCCTTGATCACGTTTACGTGGATATGTCGCGCGTTAAAAATACAAATTATTAATTATTATATTATTAAAATTGTCATATCTGGCTTATTTTCCAGTCGATTTCTTTCATTTTTTCAACAATTGGAAGCATATTAGATTTGCTTTATTGAAACAAAAACAAATCTATGATTCAGTGACTTTATCAAGGTCAAGGTTAACTTTAATCCTTGCAATTTTTTTTTGATTCACGTAGTATATTCAGTCTGCGAGTTTTAAAGTCATTTCTTGAAACAATAGTACAAATTCGACAGACAAGAATATGAGATATCCTTTTTGGTATGTTTTGGATGGCATGATTTGAAATCGAGATATTGATGTGTGTTGGTAGCTTTATAGAAAATATCAGTTTGAATTTTATTGTAGTGGTAAATTGCTGGGAATTGCTCGAAAAACCCTGAAGTGAATAGACGGGTGGAGTGAATTTAGTTTAGAAAAAAAGTATCAAGATTACCTATGCAGTCAGTCCCTAGCTATGCAGAAATCGCTTCTGTGTGTTTGCAATTATGCATGACTGGTCACTGGTGCTTCCAAGCATAGCAGTATTTTGAATATTCATACATTTTGAACAACATTTTAAAAATCAAATTACGAACAACTAGTTTCGTCTTAAACCCACAAATTAATCTTCAGGTTATTTGAATGTTTAATTACATGTAGATTATTTTGTTGTTAATTTTAACAACCTTCAGACCCTATTTCAGAAGTTTTTAATAACACGTTTAGCAACACGTTGCAAAATGTTATCTTTAATTGTTTATAATATTTAACTGTGCCAAACCTTGCTTACCACACATTATATATTACTATGGACCGGTACATAAATAAGTACATTCTTCATCTTCAAAACAATTCATTAATTTTGCTGATATGTTTTTTAAAACAAGGGTGGGGTAGCAACTAGTCTCGTGAAAATTAAAAAATCGCATTGTGAATTAACTAGGCTGTGCTTGTGATACTGCTTTTCTATTGACTAACACACAAGCAGGCCAGGTGAACCAAGTCTAATCAAGCATGCCAAGACTTCACCTGTTTCAAACACCCGCGCAATTGTGCACTGACCGCAGACGAGTCATATTGAACACCGTGCAAACGTACATTAAGAAACGTAGTGTAATCGAAAATTTTCGAATGTTTTATAGAGATTGAGTAAACAATTATGGATGTGAATGAATGTATGTACCCTAATGAAGGTAGCGCCAACAGAAAGCTTGCTTTTTGATCTCAACATACAAGTTGCAAAATATTTCACATGTTAAGTAAAACAACAGGGGGTAGATGGAAAGGGGGCATGTTCAGACATCTTTTAAAAATGGTACATTTTAAAATTGTCATTTTTGGTTCAAGAATAAAATATCGGATGTCATTTTTCTGGAAAATACGATGAGGTGTAGTTGATCATTCAAAATCAAATTAAATATTCAACCAAATCATAATAATTACTCAATTACCATGTTTGAGTCTCGATCTTAAAGTTGTTCGGTCATGTAACAGATTGGACTAAACTCTCGCAATGAACGGGATCATGAAAACAGAATCGGGCGAATGACTTCATTATCGAGCTACCTGGCGACTGACTGTATGCTGTTGTTCCAAATGATGAAGTCATTGAGGTATTTAAGCCAGTGTTTTTGAACATATTTGCTGACGATTGGGTTCGCTTTGTCACTAATTGTATTTATTTTGTATTCAATATCTACATCTATTATAGCTAGATACGATACCAACCGTATGCCAATCTGTTTGTTCAATAATGAGTGTTGTTTTAGAGTTAACCTAGAAATAATTTAGTCACGTGAAACAGGTTATTCAACAGGTTGCGTTTGTTCAACTTCATAATTGTTCGTTCAATGTTTTTTTTCATTTACACACACTAGACAAAGTATTGCAGCATGCAGAAAAACAGATTTTATAATCACACAATTATTGAAAATGTAACATCGGTTCTTAACCACATATGGCACATTGAATTGCAAAGTTGTGTTTTTCAAACAGAGTTATTCCCCAGAAATCCTAGAGTGCGAACAACATTTTGATTGAATTGCCATGTCCCTAAATATGGCTGATAAAAGAGCTGGCGATCGAGAACTTGCCGATTGCACTAGAAGGAAGGAACGCCCAAGGGCTCCAAATTAATGAATGTACTGGTTTGCTAGGATTTACTGTAAATGTTTACGGGGGAAGTACAGGTTGTGTGGACCGAAAATGAGATCACGTCAATGGAAGACAGTGGTCTTAAAAAAATGCGGAAATTTTGAGTAACATCCGCAATACAATTTGAATGATAAATAACGTTAAAGAAAGGACCGCCCAGGTAACACGCAGTAATAGCGTTACACTACAGCATAGTGACATGTGGGTGTGCATTATATAAAACAGTGTGGGAATAGGCCTATATGGGAATATCATATGTGTCTCATGGTTTGGATTTGAGCTCTGATATTAGCAAGACCGGGTTCATCTCTACGGTAATAGGTGAGAAATCATCAGTTGCGACGAAATATGTGCAAAAAGAAAAGGGAAGGCTGTGTGATACTAATGTTCGACCATGGAATTATAGTTTATCAATATTCCCGGAAGGTAGATGGAAATTAATAAGGATATTAGGGCAAACCTTCAGGAATATGAATTCATGTGATGGTCACAATTAATCGGAGAGGTTCAATTCTGAATAAACAACTTTGTCAAACATAATAGGAATTCAAATCAATACGATTGTTATAGATGTCCAAACACACCCCGTACATGTGGCAGGCGCTTAATGTGCATAGCGTGGGATGTTGCTTGGTTGAGTGAATAGTTCGCACACAAAGGATGGTGGTTCTCGCGTAAGCCGGTTGACAATGGCGCCAATATATAGCCTTAGCTTTGATCTCGTACGATGTCCTCCTTTGCTGGCAATTCTAACACAGCAATATGTCCGCTAGGTTTTAAGCCCGGTTTATGTGCTAGAAAAGGTGATTAGGTTAGATTGAAGTGAATGCCGATATTAACATTATCACAAGGGTACCTTTTAAATTTCGAGTTCTGACGTGGTACTTGTTACGATGAATTACGAGCGGGTTATTTTAATTTCCCTTCCATTTTGCTCTTTCATTTCATTCCACATCAACAAAACCGACAAGTTATTTTTGATACTTGGAGATTGATCGTGTAACCCTGCTAATTGTTATAGTGTCTCCGATATAGGTAGTATAAAGACGATTGGTAATGGGACTGATATGGGTTTTAGCCATGAGATCAGTGATTTTTGATAAACTTCTATGGCTGAAGATGTCCAATTTCACAAAATATAGGTCTTTAGATCGTAGGAGACTTGTTAGCCGGCGATTTCATATGTGAATATGCGGCATTTGTTAGGTATCATGGC
>JAMKCH010030066.1:0-34386 GCA_023653785.1 Ophioderma brevispina
GAATAAAAACATATGTAAATATGATCAATAACGTGAACACTAATGGAATATATAAGCCAAAACAAAAAAATATTTCCCTGTGAAACAAAACTAAGGATATAACTGTCCTATCCACTGTGAAAATAAGAAACCGTTACAAAGGGAAGGAAGACAGGATAGAATGAAAGGGAATCAGGAAGGAAATCACGGAGCACGGAAATTTAGCGGGGTCCCGTGAACGCAACTGTGTCAAATATGCCCCGGAACGTCGGGCAAAAAGAACCAAATAAAAAGGCTCTACCGAACCCTCAAATAAAATACATCCAAAAAACAGGGAAACAAGGTGGTTGAGGGAGTATAAAAGGCGGCCTGCACGGTCTGATAGGTTGAAAATAAACACTATAGACCGAAAAATACCACCGATTTAGATCAATACCTTAAGAGTACAGAAAAATACAACCTTATTGTAGAGTCCAAATATAGAGATAGGGCCGATGGATGGCGTGGTGAATGTTGGGTAATATGTCACCACGGGGGGAACCACACACCTTTTGGGTATGGGTATTATTTGGGGGTATATTTGGAGGCTCTGCATCCCCAGAGAGGATTGACAATTTATATTGAGTATATACGTCAGAGTAAGTATTAGCCCGCAGGTAAACAGAAAGATTTAGAGGGGAAGTCCGCGGAGGAAATGGTCACTGTGAAAGAGAGAGAATTGGGGGGGGGGTGGTAAGAAACCAAATATAAGCCTGAGGGGGGAAGAGAGAGGATGAAGAAGTCAGACGAGGGAAAAAAGCAAAGGGAATAGGTAGTAAACAAACAACTGGGCAAAAAGCAGAGAAGAAATAAAAAGGCGGAAGAACTCGAACCGAGCGACAGTGGGGGAAATGAAATGTATTTTAAGGATCTTGGGTGACGGATGAGAGTAACTTTCTGGGGGGTTAAAGTTGAGGGATATGAGAGGGGAGAGATGGTCAGGAGAAGATGAGATGACCGTCCCGATAATTTTTATAAAATAAATGTTATTCAAATTATTCTGAATTATAAGGACAGAGGGAGAGAGGGAGAGAGAGAGAGAGAGATCAATTCGCATAACACCCAAAACTACTCATTATAAAATAGCAAAGAAGTATTCATTTATTCACATATTTCACAACATATTTGAAGTCACAATATTTATGACTTTTATAACAATGACTAAATCTAAAAATGGCCTGTGCACAAATTTTTAGAGCACTCAGCTCATATGAATGAGTATCTGTCAATATTTACAATCTGATGTGAATTTACTGATACTACATCAGAAGAAGATTCAACGCAGGCCGCCCCGGCCCGGCGGCGACATGTGCGGTAATTTCCTTGAGTTTTTAATTTGAGCCGTCACATCGGCCAACATATAATTGATGCCCGCCGTTTAAAATACTTAAGGACTCCAGTTGATGTGTAATATTTTATAAACAAATCTATTTGTTTTAAAAAGTAAGCATTTAAAACTGAGTAAATGTTGTTACGTTAGAGACCATCACACACTGGTGCCTCTGTGTGCAAGTAGTAGTGGCCGGCCCCTCGTGGTCAGGCGCGTGAGATGCTCAGCAGGCAATAATTATCGCGGTATCAAGGGACCGCTAAATGGACCACCATGGTTTAGCGCTGACAGGCGACGCGCCGGATCGTGTGCATTGTTATGGAAAGACTTCACGATTCGGTAGTTGAAAATTAAGACATATATTAGTAGATATTATATTGTTTATAATAAAGAATTATGATTTTTCACTATTTCATCTTAAAAGTACATATACTGACTTAATGAGGTGAAAAATGAGCGGATTATATTACTTTGTGTTTAGTGGACGTTTATATGCTGACTTGGAGCGTGCCGACGTGGGCAGAAATTATGCCACTTCACAATAAATTCATATACACACTGATCCCACAATCACCCTTTCTTTTAAGCAACACCGATTTAAAAACATGGAAGTCACCGCTGTGTTCGTCTGCGGCAACTGAGTGCCGCGCGCATCATGCATTTGCCTGCGTATTTTCACGCGGAACGGAAATCAATTTGTTTAGCGCGCTGAAAAGTCAAACAGTAGGCAGTGTAGTGAGGGTTTCTTTGCAACTTATTGGGTCCTGGAATCAATTAAATGAAGTTTATATTGATTCAAATACTAATCGAATGTAAATTCGGGGGAAACCTCGAATATTATTAAAATTCCCCCAGCTTGGCATTCGAGCACCCAATTAAAGTAAATGCTCCTTTGCACAAGCAACCATTTATTGCGGAGAGTGTACACATATTAAAAGCTTAAAAAATAATATAAGCAGTAGTTCTCTGGTTATAAACCATAATACCACCTTTTCAAACATACCAATTACAGGTTAATATACAATGAACCAAATTTTGCTAATGTATGGCGTTTCCGGTATGACGCCTTGAAAGGGAGGTGAAAATCTGCTTTGAAAACTCAATTGTCACCCGGCCGCGCGGCCCATGATCCAACGCAAAATCTGCCCCATGGATCGACCGCACCGCACAACCACTTGTACCAAATTTAATATAAATCCGACTCCCTGTCCAAACTGCGCTTGCTTGTAGTATAATTAATTCCATATAGGGATCCCTTGGGGAATCCCGTGACGTAGTAAAACCTCTGTAAGCTCGGGCCGAAGATTACAATTTTCCGAAGTTTGTCGATCTTTCAGCAATTGTGTTTTGCTTAACCAGCGATGAGCTCTTACACTTCCGAATTCAACTCCACCCAGTCAAGGCCAAGGGGCATTTCTTCGATCACGGTTTTGGCCCGCCACAACCGGGAGGTACGGAGAGTTGTACTGT
The DNA here is from genome assembly GCA_023653785.1 of Ophioderma brevispina. Taxonomy (NCBI): domain Eukaryota; kingdom Metazoa; phylum Echinodermata; class Ophiuroidea; order Amphilepidida; family Ophiodermatidae; genus Ophioderma; species Ophioderma brevispina. Next base: position 2,819 of record JAMKCH010030066.1, read on the forward strand.
GATTTCAACAAACTCACTGGTGAGATTTAAATATTGCATTACCAAAAAAGGCATCGACGGTCTTGACTTGGCAAGGCACGTTCAGAACTTCAGTCCCTGGAAACTTCAGATTTACTCAAAACTTTATGAGGGCTCACTTCATCCGGATTCACATAGGTTTATATGCAGTTTGACAAAAACAATGTTGTGGACAGAACATCGCTATTTTCAATCTAGAACACCCCTTCATGTGATTTTACAAATACATTTTTTGCAAAAAAAAAAAAAACACTTTGAATTATATGATCGATTTTCTGACCGTCCCTACCACTGTCCTTTGCTAGCTGAGTACTGTGAGTCTGTTCATGCCTGTACTATACTAGTTTCTAGCATACTAACTAAACCAAGGACTGTAAAGTGTAGGCCTACACTTACCGTCCTTGGTTAGTAGACTACAATAGTTTCAATGGTTACAGGCAACGGGCCAACGCCACGGTTCTTGGGCCATAACCATTTAAAAATTGAAAAGGAGAACCCGATGGCGAATGTGGTAGATTTATCGCAAGGTATAGGTATAAACCGATTTCCGCAATGTGTCTCCTGTGAGAAAGGAAAGTCGCCAACATGTTGTAAAAGTCCACAATGCATGTGGACATTTTCAACAATGTCAAAATTTCACAAATGCGTTGCCGAAATTTCACAACACGTTGCGAAATTTCACCACATGTTGCCGAAAATATCAGAAAGTGGTTGCGAATATCACAACCCATTGTGACAATAGAAATTGAATAGGAGTGCATCATCGCCAAATGTATATCGCAGCTGTATGGGTCATAAAGTATTTGCAGCAAAATGTTGTTGTGAGAAGTTGAACCACGTTGTGACAAAAATCCATAAACACATCCACAAATTTCACAATGCATTGCTGACATTCACGACGCCTGCGGGTCTGCCAATCAGAATGATGAATTTCTGTGACGTGTTTAAAACAATAAACCCACAACGCATGGTGAAGTATTTTAACGATGCCAAGTAAGTATTCTGTTAGCGGAACCACATTGGCCTTATAACGTAGACCCTGTTCGTAAATGTCCAGAACTCCTGTGCAATACAGCTATACTTAAAGTTCACACTGTTTTTTTATGTAGCTTACAGGTCATGAAGTACCGCATGTTCACCTGTTGCCATAGACACTCTGAAGGAATTCATGAATTCTGTGAGATCTCTCGTAATAAACTAGAATGGGAGCATTCATGACAATATGGCTGATGAACTCTTGCATAACAAAATGTGCTGATTTTATGGGCACACAGACACCATGATCAAATAAGAGGACTCTTGGTTTAAAGGTGATGACCAGATTTAAGTCTCTATGAATGTTTCATCTTGATTAAAAATGGCCTTCACCCCAAACCCCATCTGTAAAGTTCAGCGCCGATATTTCAACCCGTTGGAGTGGAGTTAAAAAACAGGATTTTAATCCCCATATCTACGAGTGACTTGGTAAAATTAATATGGTCGACCAAAATGGGGCATATTTTTTTGCTCATAACATCGAACCAAAACAAAAAATCCTTTAGCCCTAAAATTTCACAAATGAGAAAAATTTTTTAGTAGCTTTCCCCTGATACCAGAAAATACCAACATTTTGACCACAGCGGGTAAAATCTGGGGTCATACTAGCGCCAGGGCCATACGAGGATTATTTTGGGGGGTGCGGGGGACTTCGAAAAAGTGGACCTTTTTAAAATAAAGTGGACCTTTGTCTTAAAGTGGACCTAACCCCCCTTAAAAATGTCCTTTTGGGATGTTTGAACATTAATCACCAAAAAGTGACCTTTCTATGTCAAAATTTCTGTAATTTTGACATTTTATCACAAAAATCAGGAAAAAAGTGGATCTTTTGCCCCTGTGTGGATTGGGGGGTGCGGACGCACCCCCGTGTGACGGGCTGGGTAACTTTGTGTTTTATCATGCACAATTTTTTTTTATTGGTATAAGTAGTAGTTTATCACACTTCATTTGCTATCTGTCAACCAAAGTTATTAATTTAATTATTTAAAGTGAATTTTTGGGAGACAGAGGGAAAAAAAAAACACCCAAATCTGCAGATTTGTAACCACTTACCTTTGAACATACATACAATAATTTGTTACACTAGATTTTTACAGATTATCAACGCTTTTCTGGAGATTTTTTTTTAGAAAAATATAAAAAAAATAAAAATAATCCATTTTTCCAAGATTATTTTGCCCAGTATTTATACAGAGGTTATTGCCAACTGAAAGTACACAGGCTTATTGCGCCCCATTGGATTTATCTTATTCTATTGTCATATCAAACTTTCCTGAATGATAAGTGTAATCCAATGGTTGCAGTGAGGCCTGTTCTTTTCTTCTAATGAAGGAAATACATTAAGCATTGAGAATCATACAATTTTAGTAATACATAAGTTCATGCGTTTGTTCACCAGAAGTTAATTTGTATGAAAATTTGTTCCCAAATCGCAATGGAAGTGGTTGATTAAAAGCAACAGTTTTAAGGTTTAAGTCTGAGACTAAAATGGTTTGTTAGTCTCAGGTTTTAATCGCCTTGGCAGGGGGGAACCAGGGAAAAAAAGAAGAGCGAGGGAAACCATTTCATGGGGGGGGGGGCAAAAAACCATACAAGATTAACTCATTATAGGTTTAAAAATCCCAAGATTTACATTAATTTATTGCTTAAAACCTGTTTTTCCCAAACTTTAAAACGCGGGGGAAGGGCGGCCACACACCTGCCACCCCCTGTGAGCTGCCCTTGCACCTTGGTTATGCAATCCGCCCAATGCATTATGTGAAGACTTCCAATACAAATGCTTCTCATTTTCTTTTTTTCAAAAAACTTAAAAAAAAAAAAAAAAAACTTTTTCTTTGTTGTAACTTGGTTGAGTGAATCGAATAATATAAAAATATAATGAAAATTAATTATATTATTGCTAAAATAACATTATAGTTGGTTTGATTGAGTTTTTTTTTTTTTTTTTTAATATTTAGTTTTGTTGAAATTAATTTCAGCGCGCTGAAAAAAAACGTTTTGTTTACCCTTTTCTGCCCCGCCCAAAATGGGTGGTAGTCGGTTCAGTCCAATTTAGCATACACCCGACTACAGTGATGAATATGTGGTAACACTATCACCCTGTTTCTTAATAGGGCAGATCGTAAGGACTATTCATGGCTCAAACACGGTGTACAGATGTACAACAAAGGTTGCCAGCTGTGAAAGGAAGACATACGCTCAGGACAAAAAGGTTCAATTTTAATAGCATGCTGAGCTGCGATTTCATTTGCAATTCCCCCACCTTGATCTTAGCAGCCTGTCCTGCCTTGTTGTAGACTGCTAGTCCTACGATCTTGCTATTGAACCAACGACAGAGTGAGAGTTGGCAGTTTTCTTTCACTGTTACAATGGTTTTGGGTGTGTAGCCAGGTTGGACAAAAAGGCACTGTCAATGGGGCAGGTCGGAAAAAGGAGAAAAAAGGGCAAACAAAACAATTGTGTGGACTACAGCATTAGCAGGACCCTTAGCGATCGTGTGTGTATGTGTGTTAGGATCGCTAAAATGTAAGCTGGGTCACCATTTTACAGTCATTGTTACAGCAATGTGACAAATGCAAAGAAGTCCCAATCATGGAATTGGAGGTTCAATAATAATTTTAGTAACAAACGGACGGATTTATGAAGGGAATTTGGAGTATGAACGCATACTGCTTGGTAAATAAAGGGAACTGGCTATTATAAAGCTCACAACAGGTTGGCTGTATAAACCATAACATTTAAAGCAATATTAGCACATTTTTTTGAAGGGCGCCCCCAATTTTTCAAAAAATTTGGAGATTTTACACGGGTTTGCATTGGTAAATGGCTTAGTGTAAACTATACTGTGGTGGTTGGTAAGCTCGAAAAGGTAATTGTGTTCACAAACGAAGGAATTTGGTACTAGATAATTATTATCGGGGATCAACGGATAATAATTCAACGGCGTGTAAACGGCCTTCAGGAATAGCCTGGAAATAGTGCTATGTACGGTCACGCTCATCCATAGTTGTTTAATAAAGGGTTCGGGCAAGTCAAGTTAGATGTATTTTCTCGACGGTGGCACTATTAATCATCATGGACGGAACATAAACGTAGCATTTCCAGCTTTGACCGTTTTAAGTCCAATCTGGGATCCCATAATTCTAATTACAAAATCGATTTCTTTTGGGATAAATACGCAGTTTTTAGCATTCTCGTTTCAGGTATAGTTTCTAGACAATCTCCAACGTAACTGTGCAAAAAAGAATAAATTTTGAAAATGGGGGCGCTCTTCACAAAAATGTTGCCAATATTGCCTTAATGTGACAAAACACAAAATTGCGGTTGAATTAATAAAAATAATCACTTTGGCCAAAAAGGTAAATCTGTCTAGACATTTGCAGCTAAGTGCGATGCTTGTTTTTTTTTTTAGAAATTGAGTATGCGAAATGTGGAAATTATTCTTTATTGCATTTTTGTTCCATTCGCAAGCCAATTTTTCATTTTCTTCTGACAAAAAAAGACAAAATTGGGATTCATCGAACTAGGGTTTAGAGGCATAAGTGACGCCACATACTTGGTCTTGCCGTTTGTTTTATGTGTTGTTTGGGTTTCTCATTCCCAGGCCACTGTGCTGTCATTTCGGTCTGTTTACGGACTGAAATACAAAATTGCGAATTACAGTAAAATTATATTTAGCCTGTGCAGCACAATGGGAAAGAGGTCAGGTCAAAATATTTGAGTTGCGATGAGAAAATAATACAAGCTTTTTTTTAGTAGTGGTACTCAAAAATTATGGTTTGATGATTGTGAAAGGCGAGGCCGCCGAGGATCTGTGGGGCCCATGGTGCCCCTTTAATATGATGTATAGAATTAGATAAATTGGGAGATGAATTGAATTATCCAACCACAGAAGGGTGCTGATGATTTTCCTTGATTATTCTAGATGGAAAGTGATGTTAAAGAGACACTGGGGCACATTTGAAAAATGGTAAAAAATTAAAAAAAAAAAATAGATATTTTTGATGGTTTGTAAAGCTTGTATATACATGATAGCCCTCAACCGAAATTATTAAGCCCAAATCAGCGGCAACTTTGGGTAAACCAGAACGATTTTATAATTAATTTCGCCGACGACAGAATTCGCAGACCAAGGCGGAAATGGCGGTGTAACAAGAACACACACGTATAGTGATTCTCCCCCCGGCATCCACCCTGTTGACCGGTCTGTGCCCTTTGTGGTATTAATGTCAATGAGTACGAGTCTATGATATTCATGTTAAATAGGACAAATTGTTGATAAAAGTTAGTTACGGCACAAAAATTAAAGGTTAGCCTACCAAAATTCCCTATATGTCTTAAGCTCTTATGTTGTTCCCCATCTGTTTTGGGGTATTTTAGTTTGTATGTGTAAAATATATCTCCTATTCTTCAATGGCCAGAGTCATATGGAGCAAAATTGAAGAAATTTGAATTTTCTGAAAATGTGCCAGTGCGCTTAAGAACCACTGTACATTTGAAAAAGATTCCCCCATTTTTTTATCCCCCATTGATTATTTTTTGGCATGGTTTGTAATAAGCTTTTATATTAAATTAGTCCTCACCTGATGAAATTATCATATTCTGACCCAAATCAATGAAATTCGGGGTTAACAGAATGATTTTATAATAAAAATCCTCAGTAGACGGCAGAAAAATGAAGCTTAACACAAGGAAAGAAAACACTTGTCGGAGTTGATTCAATGCATGCAAACTGTTTGACTGGCCTGTGACCTTTGTGGTTTTATTTCAAGGAGGTCTATTTGTTGATTACCACAATACCTGGAGGTAGTATCGGAAAGAGTTCCATATGGCCATCTCCTCCACGAATTCTGCAGCCTGATGAGAAAGAAACCACAGGATTAGATTGCAGACTCTCGTAGGGAAGGGACATATGGAACTATTGCCGTAGTGTTAATTTTAATATCAGATGAAATGCCGTATTTTTCTCATTGCCGTCCTGTAATTTGAGGCTTCAAATCCATTTCATTCCCAAGATATAAACAATATAACTAACTTGTTGTAAGGTTAACCATCAAGATCAGCCACACAGTATAGGTGCTTTTTGCAATAATGCATTACGCGTCCACCATCAACAAACGCAAGTTGTTCCCACGGGTACTTGTATGCTGTGATATGTGCAAGTGCCAGGGCTCTCATATCACGTAGGAGAAGACAACAGACAAAATGGAACAAGCACCTTTAAGCTTCTTATTGATCGTTCTTGGGTATGTTATTTTATGTATAAAAGTAGATATAATCTTCCAAGGGACTAGGGAGATCGTTTGCAAACAAATTGACGAAATTTTATATTTTGTGAAAACGTGCTAGTCCTGCTGGAGCAACTCCTCCTTATGTACACTTATCATAATGCCATTAACTTAATCAATGCGGAGTCAGCAAACATAATGTGATTGTTAAACTGATCTGAAAAAAAATTGTGTCTCAAATTCTCCAATAATTTTCACCCTTCATGCGAATAATATGACCGATTCCCCCTTGAAAGTATTCCTTAAGTGTTATCAAAAAAGGATAGTGTAAATATCTGCAACTTTATGAAGTGAAATTTAATGAAAGTTCAAGATTGTATACTTAAGATTCCTGACTGTTGACTAAGTCCTGATTTTGTATGCCGGGGTGCTTAATGAAAGCTTAGCTTGTATTTAAAATTAGGATATTACTGGTGCTAAAGGTATAAGAGTGTTTAGCGAAAGCAGCGGTGTTATATGAAAATTGGAGGGACATGTTTCAGTGGTCGAAATTTGAAAGCTACACAAAAATGTCCATAGCTGATACACAATAATGTTTGGGATTCACATATGGACTGGTTTTAAAGGCATACTGTTAAGAAACGTTATGTGAAGTAGTCCCCATATGGGTCTAGAAACAGTGACAGTGCACCCGCTTTATGTCAAACATGTATCATCAAAATTACCATGTGGATCTGATGGAGTGAGCCCTCTTGTGAGGAAAATCTGAATTGTGCCTAACTAGGTGTATGCTAGGCTAGCTAGGCTAGATCATGACAGAATTTCAAAAATTAAAATATTTTAACCAAACACAATTTAAAATGTCCTCACTGATTGGATTAATAATATATAAAAACACGTACAAACTCGCCATACTAATCTAATTTACGGTCAGCAAAGCCTACGGCAAATCGGAAAACTTTTTAATGTTATTTATTAAGGCATTTATTAGTCAATATTAGACACTTAACGATACATTAGCACTACAAGAACAGCGGGGTATTAATCTTATATCTTATTTGTTGATCTCACTTAATTGATTCATGGAGACAAACTACGGAAAGTGTTCAAAATTTCCAAATCGTTGGCACCAAGTCACGTTGCACGGCGCTCGGATCGGGTGGATTGGCGCAAACGCAAGTGTTGAAAATGCGAAAAGTTTTATCAGCTATCAAGACACAAATTACACAATAAGGTCCGTATTATGTATTTTGACAAGATCCGTGTCTACTTTGTTTCATATTGCTCTTTACGGGTTTAGTGCACAGTACTTTTGATTGTTTATTTAGTTCATGTGCCGCCGCCATCTTTTGTTTGATGCCCTGCACTCGCATTGATGGCGCTATATGACATAAAAAAACTCAGTTGCGTGAGGGCGACAAAACGAACCAAGCGGGCTCTATACACTGGATAGGCTATCACCGCTCGAACGTGAGGAAACCGGAAATGGAACGGCGGCCATTTTTCTCTACCCAAGAAACCGATCGTGCACGTAAAACTGAATAGGGAAACTATGGAAAGGGAAAGAATTAGGCGATTAATTGCGCGTATGTCAAGGCTTTGGTAATTATTGTTTGATTTTCGAGATGGGTGGGGTATGTTCGAACCAGAAATTAGATAAAAGTGTTTACAAAGTCTTTTAAAATGCCATATTTAGGTTTTCAGACTCACAGACCATAATCATGGAGTAGGCAAGTGCTTTGACTACTAGCATACACAGATTATGAGATATTATTACCCCCTTCAAGTTTGGTTTCCGCCTTACTAACCCCACACCCCCTATATCATGTATTGTCAATTTGGGAATGTTGGGTTACTATTTGGATACCAATTTTGAAAGGGAAAAACGCAAAAAGCTATCATGTGGTACCGAATTTATAGGAATCGGATGTGTAAAAGGACCAAATCACAGGTGGGTGGTTACCCCAACCCCCCCCCACACACCCCCGAGAACTGAAATTGTTGTTAAAAAATGGCCTCAGGGTAATGGTAAGACGAGGAGGTAAGCATCCTTTTTTCTGGAAATGACACTCGTATCTCTTTTACAGGCATTGCACACGTTCTATTTTAAAAATATTACTTAAGATATTTTGGAATAAAATCTGGGCGTCTTTGAATTTTTGGTCGGGGACAATGCTCGTTCCAAAATAAAAAGAGAGACTAAGCGTAAATGCGGGAACAACCTTCAATTCACAATAAAGAAAAGTTCTAGGGCTTATCAACTTTCAGTTGTGATTGTGGACTGGTTCAATATAAAAATATTAAAAAAAAAAAAAAAAAAAAAAAAAAAAAAAAAAAAAAAAAAAATGTGTGTATTTTTGTATAACTTTGGATATTAAAGGGATTTTCGTCACGTAATGAGAACAGGTCCCACAAGGGTATAAATTTTACTACCAAATTGGTCCCCCCTTATGTAAAAAAAAAACCTGTGGGCAATGGAAAACTAGGACAAGTAAATTTTACCAAAAAATGGGCTCCGCACAGACTCCCGTTAGAGGTTCATTTTCATGAAAATTGGTCTCTGTTATCCTTTTAGGGGGCAATTCAGAAACACACCCGGGCATGCGCACGGGTACTCAACAAACCCTGAACCCCCCCCCCCCCCACGGATAAATCTTGCTTTGAAGACAAGATAAAGCACTGCAGTCTATGGGGGTTCAGTATACTGCATAGCTGACACAACAATTCATTGTTTAAATCAACTATGGAAAATTTAAAAATTGGAAGGAACTGAATTTGGTCCTTGACCTGGGATTTATAAGCTATACCTTATAGTTCTCATTCTGATCCATACATTGTATCCAAGCGAAAAGACTCAATGAATTAAATACTAATTAAGTGAAACTAGAAGTATTAGTGCTCCATATACTGGTATTCCCATTGTGGAGTATAGCATTGTAAGAGCCATAGTCTAGTAAGTGGCAATGCAGTACAGTATAGTTGTATAGGACTACGACGTGTAACCCATCACTAAGCGGTTTCGCAAAATATTGCCTAGAATACATTCGTTTACTTCACTCACCGTTAATGTCAGGCAAAAACAGGCAACATACTCCATACAAATTGCAACATGGCTTGAAATATTTTCACATATGGCCAGAAAATATTTATAAGGCATACATGTATACTCCTCCCATAGACACCCGTTTGCAACCCGAGTGAATGTTGGTTTTGGAGGAGAGCAAAAGGACGATGCGTAACCTTCGGTATATTCACCGGCTCTCTATTCAAATCGCGTGGAGATTGCCTAAGTCCGGGTTTGCACGGCCCAGTTGACTGAGAAATATTACTATGAGTTAGTTTTTTGGTGGATTTTGGATTCCTTAGACCGCCCATTATAAGAAATCAACTGCGGACAGTCCGTCAGCATTTGAGAATTTTAGATATTCGAGAAAAAAAACAAATGGCCGCCAACATGCCATATTTTAGCGAAAAAATTGTACCAAGAAGGCTGGGTTTTTCTTAGTAAAGCAGAGGGAAGGAAAACAATATGTTATGCGCTATTAATGGGGTGATAAAAGACACAAGCTATATTTAAAAATTTCAAAGATGGCGGTTAAAAATAAAGGACTGTGACCCCCAAAAAACCAAAATGGCCGACCAAAAAATACCACCTTTTGTGAAATATCACAACAGGTTTGTTTTGCCGTAGTATAAGCCTGGCAAATGATCATGTTATGGATGCCACTACAACAGGGAAAAAGGCCCATTGTCTAGAATATAGAATAGAATAAATTATATATATTTCAAGATTGGCGACCAAATACATGGCTGCCAAGGCCCGCATTCGTGAAATTTAACCGATTTCTTTTTCCAGTGATGGCTACACTAAACAAATAATTAGTTTCAAGTTTGGCAAATGTACCATAAGTATAGATTAGTTGTATTTGAGGTTGTTAAATATCAAGATATCTAGACAAAAAGTAAGAAGTGGCTGCCAAAATAGCAAACTTGTGAAATATTACTCGTAATTTTTATTTTTCTCCGTATTGCAGTTCTAGTGTGAGGTTATGTAAATGTTGACGCATCATGCAATGCTCATATCTCATGGGTCTTTTTTGTGTGTGAGTCCAGGGTGTTAAGTTTATGTGTGTTCTTTGATATGTGTTCTTCATCTGAAGTGTTCTTGGCCAAGGTTTTTCTCTTTGGTATGAGTATATTCATGAGATTTTTTCTCTGGACCAGGTTTTTTTTGGTATGCGTCTTAATGAGGAGCGCTCCCTCCTTTGTTTTATACGAAAATCAACTTGTGAAAATTCATCTAGTAACCAGTACCAATTTGACACTGTTCATATCAATTGTAATGGCAACCGATCCGTTTTTCCTGGTAAAATGGACTTCAGAACCCATCATGTACCCATCTAATGTCAGAAACTATTGCCAAACAATGTTGTGGATTTCTAGAATCCCATAACCTTATAGTAACGTAATTGACCAGTTTATGTGTTGGACCATATCAAAAAACAAAGCCAATTCCCTCAAAATTGCGCGGTTTTAATTCCATAAAAAAATGATAATTTCTTCTCATTTATGGGTCATTAGCATGAACTGCCCATTTTTTCCCCTTTTCAAAAATTCACGGAGCGACCCCTGCCTTGTGTTGACAGGGAAAGGGGAACGTGCTCACAGATCTAACAAAACAAATACCGGCACCTCCCTGGCTCCCTCCCTTTTTTGCCGTGATAGTCAGGTTGATAGTTCATTTTACTTAGGGACTTACGGGATGTAGAAACAAGAAGTACCATCATGCAATCGTTTTATGTAATTTGAAGGGATGATGCATAATCAGTGGGATTAGCACCCAGGGGTCACTCACCATTGAGGTTGAGGTTGTTCAGGTGATGCGAGTAAGGTGTTAGACCCCCACTTTTAGCATGTGGTCAAACACAGACCTCATATTTTTAATACTACTTCAATTAGAGCCTGGATTTTTTTCAAATTTTACCAATGTCACCCAAAGACCCCATTTTGATTAGTAGCAGGAATGTGGCCAAGGAGGACATTCCAGATGAGAAGCGGTGAGTTTGAAGGGAATAAACAAAATCTGATGGTTGAAAAATGTTGGATTTGGGGGTCTCTCACCTGCAGGTAAAGGATCGTAGACACCGCCAAAAGGATAGATCGAGGGTCTTAATACTCGGAGTTTTAGCATCAGTTGGTAAAGTAGTTCAGGCGCCCCCTTGATAGAACATGCGGTGGAAAAGCGTTAGTTGCTCAAACTTCTATTCGGTGTTTCAGTGGGTTAATACCCGGGTAAAATACATTGAGTTGATAACTCCTCGGCTCTGGCACAATCCAATTATAGGGCCTAGCTTTATTTCTGGATATATCCCTTGATTTTAATTGTTGAAAACATCGAGGTTGGACGTAGTTTGCTGGCATTTGGAGCGTTGTAATTCTTCCTAAAATTTCAGGCTTGGAGAATGTAAACAATCATGTGTAACCACAAGTGATCTATAAGGTAAATTGATATTAAATAAAATATGGGTGGGTTACGTCTATCTATTAGCGGCCCCGCAACCAAGATGCTGTTCACGATGTTGTGTTTGTGCGCTCAAATGTCCCAGGTCCTTATTAAGTTGGGGAGGTCAGATGGAGCTGATGGATTCTCGAGAAATCCCCCACTTTTCAATGTAGGTTAAAGGGGCGACGACCCCTGTTTGAGTATGGTGGTAACCTCCAACATGCGACTTATTGATCATCGCACAGGGACCGGGCAAATCATGATCGGCATGGAGCACAAGAAGATGTATGGAAATTGGAAGGATATCCTCCATATATCTGTGCTTTGGTAATGTGATCATGCCATCTGTATAATGTTTGTACGAATATAAGCTGGTGTATACAAGTTTATCCTGGTAGATCGTTCTTCATGAGTCCTGGTCTCGATCCATGTTGGTACAGGTACTCTCTACCACAGGCTCCAGAAAAACCTTCAGCTTGGTTGAATGGAGATAGCAGATTACCATAATGTGTTAGTTTATTGCAGGCATTTTCCAAGATGGTCCTTTGTGTGACAGAAGTCTTTTTCTTGCTGTTGGCAACATAGATCACCAGTGCACTTTGAGTGTAGTCCCTGATCTCTTTGAGTGTGGGTACCGTCTGTAGTGCAGGGTTGAGTTTATATTCATCATTGACGGTCATATTCCGTCTTCTTTGGAATTAGAGTATTGAATTTAGATGCGCATTCTCAGTGATGTTAGTTAATTTGTGAATACATATCAGTTCGGCTGTTAGCTGTTGTAGAGATAGATAATCTGCGTTAGTCGATGGGATGTGAGATGCCGTTGTGCTGACTTTGGTGATTCAACAACGTCTTGGGTATATCTAGTGTTGGGTTATATTTTTGGTACATGTCAACTTGAGTTGTGCTTTCCTTAAAAGAGTTTTTTCTTCACACAACTCTCGGTCAAGACTTAGATAGTTCAACGATAAATATGCAAAAGTTAAAGTAAAGCCTAACTATTTGTTGCTACTGGCTTTCAAGTTTCTAGTTGTCCAACATTTATTCTAGTATCTGTCAGTGTGGTTGCCCTTGTTTGTCCATAACACACGCGAGGTGTGTGAATTAATGACGGTGACCTGTCGCATCTAGATCAAGAGTTTACTGGTGTCGCTGTGGGGTACATACATACAGATCCTCACAATTGACGATTCAGGTGTGGGTGTGGGGATAGGAGGGGGGTAGAAAAAGAGAGGAGGATTAGTATGGGAGGATGGAAAGGGGTTGTTGGGTCATTTTCTTCCCACTATATACAAGTTTTGAATTTTACTTAAATTATTCTCCTAAGTTATTATGAAAGTGGGTATTTTGATAATTGATGTGTATATCATGTTTTTTTTTTAACCATTAGAATTTTAGCTATTTTGATTTTTGTTCTTATACCCCATTTCCACCCCCACCCCCCTCAATGGTTATAATGCTCTTTTTCTTTGCGCCTAGAGGCCTCGAATTAGGGCGCTAGTGAGAGTGTTATATTATATTATCTGCCAATATGCCTCAGCCAAATCTAATGACAGTATCTTCCGTAATTTTTGAGCACATTTTTTTAACGGGGCCCTGTTTAAAAAGGCGTTTAACAGGCCACCTTGCGTGTGTGAGAGCGTGGTATACATTATGAGTAAGAAGACGCCACTGTAATAAACAACTGGAATGTAAAATAACAAGAAGAAAAATATTAAAATAAGACCTCCAGTTACAGGAACTTACTTTTGTTATAGATCTTGGCAGAACAAACAATATTTGTAAGACAATCGATCATTTCAAAAAGAGTCAGTTGATCATTTTCATTAAAAAAATGGGGGTTCTTTGGGGCCATTTTGTTTAGCTAAATCTCTCAAAACGCTCAAGCTGATGGACTGTCAGCACTTTGATTCTTCAACTATATGGTCTCTAAAAGAATTAGAATCTGATTGAGAAAAAAAAAACTATAGTAAACATTTCCAAGTTAGAGCAACCAAAAATCAGGAATGGCGTCCGGACTATATCCCAGTGTGTAGAGATAGATGATAAGTGGTAAAAATATCGTTGTACATATTGAACTTGCAATTGCTCCAGGTTTTTGAGGGGGCGAGCAAGGCTGGAGCGCGCCATAAAAGTCCACCTGCACTAAAGGGAGGGTGGTTTCCGACGCGGGTTTGGTTGCAGGCCAAGAAAGAAAGTGGGGGTGCGTGGCGGCCAAGGAAAATCCAATTTAGACGTCGTATTGGTTACCAACCCTGGTCATGTCCGTCGTAAACCGAAATCTTGACGAAAAAATTTGATTTTTTCGTATTTTTTAATTTAAAAAGCAAATATTTTTCTTTTTCCCAAAACTGTTGGCGCTCTTGAAGAATCAACTCCACTCTAAGGGGTTATTTCTGAATTCATGGAATTATAACCGGACGGGAAGACGACGGTATCTAGTATGAGGGATCAGTCAGGTCCCGGGGGGGCGGGGTTCCAATGATGACTGAAAAGGGGGTAGGGTTCTATTAAAAGCATGTTTTTAGTTAACAAGACCCCCATTTCAAGCACAATTTTGATTTTTTTTTTTTAACTACTTTTTGGCGAATTTCCAATTTCACTTGCAAGACCCCCATTTCACCAATTTATTAAGTTCGCAAGGCCCAAGGGGGAGACATTTGCAAAAGGAAAGGAGAGGATGGGGAGGGGAGGGGGACCACCAGACGGGGGGGTACGAGGCCATTTTTCTTGAGGGGGCTAATTTGGGTCCTTCTCCATAGACCACTGTACAAACGGTCAGTTTATTTGGGGACTGGCAGGGTGTAGGGTTCTGAGCAATGGACACTCGCCCGCCTGTCCCCCTACCCAAATGAAGTTCAGTGCCAAAATTACACGATTATTCATAAGAATTTATTGCTTAAAAAAAAAAATCCCTGTTTTTTTCTGAACTTTGAACTCTTAAGGGGCGGCCGGGGCGGCCCTGCCCCCCTGGGCGCCTCCCAGTGGGTCATTGGAACAACCCCTGACAGACCGAACCCACCCACATCAAAGCCGCCTAAATCGTATACCGTAGGTGGTTTATTGCCCCGCTGCGGGGCAATGTGGAGTAACTGACAGACATGGAGTTTTTTGCTGCATTGAAGCCAGGAGAGCCTTGGTCATAAAATTTTCATGACAATTGAAAATGATAACATGCTAAAATTACGTAATGTTTGTGATTACCAGTGCAGAAATATTAATGCAAACACAAAATAGTTTTGTTTGTAAGTAAAATGATGATACAGTGTGAGATAGATTGTATTTTCAGTGTTTTTATACAAATTTTATTGGATCTGTACCAGGTTCTATTTCCACGTTTCTACGTGGGTCAAATCAGGCCAGTTGGGCGAAGTGCCAGACAGGCCTGGTTAGGGACGCACCATTAGATTTCCAGGTGTGGCTAGGAAGTTTAGTTTGGAGATGAATTTTTTTTTTCTCGCTGATAAAGGTGATTTTTCTTTTTTGCAGCAGCGTGGGGTGAATGTTTTTCTTTACAAGCTTGGGGTATTTTTTTTTCTTTACAAGCTTGGGGGTGAATTTTTTTTAATCATGACAGTTTTTGTTTTCTTTTCATCGCCAAAGGTGATTTTTTTTTTTTTTACACTGGGTGGATTTTTTTTAATCATTTTTGTTGCACATTTGTACTATGGGTGTATGGGCCCGCCAGAGGTTCACTTTTGAACGACTGATGGAGAGGGCTTCATTTTGAAAGACGGTGATTGAGTAACCCTCCCTACCATGCTGGACAATGCAAATTTTGTAAGAATGACAATAATAAGTAACCCCCCCCCTCCCACCACATTCTTGTCTATACCACTAGTAATTGTCAATACACCTGATCATTGGTGTCATAAAATCGTTACATATATTTTTTCATTTTCATCTCCATCATTCACTGTCAAAAAAACCCACAAAAATGTTCAAAATTGTATTCTGGTGAAATTCAGTGCATTGAGAATTTTTTTGAAAGAAACCAGAAACATTTCCTTAAACCCAGTACCAATAATATATTTCAAGCAGAATCACAGCACTTTTCACAACCCTTGAACATAATCAAAACAGGACATCAGTATTAATTTGTCATTGTTGTGTTTCATTCAGTGTTTTACCAATGAAACCCACTTTATAGGCTATCACTTTCATACAATCCAATTAAAGAAGCTTTGGCGATAAATTTCAGATCTCACTTTTTATGATAACTAACTGGATTTTTTTCATATGATTATCTTAAACTTGTCTGAAAAAAGATCTTTAAAATGGACACCATGGCATGAAAAAATATTCAGACATAATAAAATAACCCTTACTGGAACCATTTCCATAAATTTGAAAAGCAATTTGGATGTTATATTTATGTAAAAACGTAAAAACAGTAGAGATTTGTTGTAAATAGTGCAATTTCTTCCATGGAAATCAAGGTGTTTGAACATCCCTGCCATATGGATAGCGAAAAATATCTAGCATGCTGTTTACACAAGTCAAAAGTATTCAGTCCAGAGTCAAGGCATTGTAGGCAGGCTTTTTAGTAGACACTGATCTGTCAATTAAAAGGGGCTTAGTCACATACCAAATACATGGTTTGTTAGTTTGCTGACAGCATGCTTTTAAGTTTGATAAATGCTGCAGTAATGTCAAGCATCTTGGGTTGAGAAGCGAGGCTACAGGAATAATATTTAGTTAGTTTCTCTTTTTTACAAATGTAAGCACCTCATTGCTTGTTAAATTTGTGGAAGAGTTTTTATTAATTGGTCCTCTCATTATATCTGAATATTTTTCATTCCATTGTGTCCCTTTACCACCAAGACAAGTGTGTGTAACTGTACACACTCAAGCATCAACATTCGTTGTATTCAATACGACTATTTAACACAAGAAGAAATCACCTCTCATGTACCGTCCATGTTTTGCACCAATGAGCTTTACAAGGTTATGTTAACTGATCAAATAATTTTCTGAATTACATATCAATACAATCCTAAATAATTACTATGCTGCCATGAACATTGAATACCTTTGTACATGTTTCGGTGACCATACTATAGCCGTGTTTATACCATAGGAGCGCGCCCCCGATTCACACTCTGATGGGCACGAGTCAAAACATTGCATTTTTATAAAAGTGTTCTGTTGAGTACTTGTAGATGTGACATACATGGGGCTTTTTTATCGTGTTTTGAAATAAAACTAATGAAAAACAACATTCTGAAGTGGCAGTTTTTCACTCTTGTTATATGTCCCCTTGTTTTGATCCCAATTTCCTTAATACTGAAGGATGATATGCTAATTGAAATTGGAAGCAGAGTCATCTGAAATTCCTATTGTTCATTTTCATGGCGTGTATTCATCGTGACCGATGATAGTTTTGGAACCCGATATCAATCCTTGGCCCCAGGAAGGCCATGTAATAGTGATATAAACCCCTTTGGTATGCTCTTTGTTCAGAATAGTGCAGAGGCTGTTTGGAATTACAAGTCCGGGAAGGTCTAGGGCAATAAATCTCCTACCAACTGAATACAAGCTGTGTGTTTGCTCTAGGTCGGGGGGGGGACTCCTATATGATGGCTGATATCAATTGCCAGTCGATAACCTTCTTTCAAGTTGCCAAACTGTACACCCAAAAACTATTTTTTCATGTGATCCTGTATCCACCCCAACCTCCTTTTTTTTCTTCATGCCACCTTTTTTTTGCTTTGTAATCATAGATCCACACCTCAAGTCACCCCAAACACCCCTATTTTTCATTCTCGGCCTACACATCATGTGACCCATCACATTCAGGTACGGCCATTTATAGAGTTCATATCTACTACGAAGCAGGTAGTTCTGCAATGTCTCATATCTACTGCTGATAGCAGGTTTTTCATAATGCTCATATCTACAACTGATAAAGGTATGTCATATGTTTCATATACCTCCTGCTGATAGCAGGTAGTTCTTCATCATCCCATATCCTACTGCTGAATCCAGGTAGGTCACCAATCCCCATCTACTGCTGACAGCAGTCGTTCATCAATACTCATATCTACTATTAACAGCAGGTAGTTCATCACTACCCTATCTACTGCCGGATAGCATTTAGTTTCATCAATCCCAATCTACTTCTGATGCGGTTAGTTCATCATATGCTCATTATCGATGTGATGAAGCAGGTGGTTTATTCAATGGCATATCTACTGCTGGGTACTACTTCACATAAGGGTTGAGATAGGTATGTGCCCCGCAGCTCAGCTTCACGCGTGGTGATATGTACAAATGGGGCAAAAAATTTTGCATAAAACATGGGTCCGTGACGGAGCTAAGATTTTTAGCAACTTTTGGTTTAATAATCTAAAAATTTAAGCAGGAAATTTTTGGGCAAAAAGGCAATTTCACAGGATAATTAGCATATACCGAAAGACCAATGATAAGGGGTATTTTGTTTTTGTCCCTCGTGTGGCCGGGTGATTTTTTTTTTTTTTTACAATGATAAATGGTGATTTTTTTTTTCTTGTCCCTCTCTGAGAGGGGGGGGGGGGGGTGAATTTTTTTTTCTTTCACAGTCTAAGGTGAATGTTTTTTCCTTCACACTCTAAGGGTGAATTTTTTTTTCTTCACCCTTAGGTGATTTTTTTTCTAAAAACTTCCTAACCCACCCTGGATATCTAATGGTGCGTCCCTTATATCATTTGCATATTCAGAAAATATTGACAATTTCTTGAACAGTGAAATCAGTTCGAGTCGAGTCGGACTATTTAGGTACTACAGTACACTTGAACAAGAGTACAGTGAACTTGAGTTAATTAAGTTATTTACAGATACCACTATTATACCATCAGTTTTCAATTGAAAAAGTACATACACTAGCATTTTTGTTTGGAAAATGTTATTATCTCTCAATTCTTGGCTATTTCGGGATGTTTAAATATTCTGCCATGCGCGGGGCTTACATTGGTGCCCAGCACCAACATGTTTCTTGTTGTATACAGTTATGCTGTATCGACAAGTTATTTTGATTGGTTTGAGGTTTCGGATATGGCATCATTATACTTCAACAAGAGTGTCATCGGGGACAGTCGTTGTTTTTTGTTTTTTTTTTTTTCATTTTTTTTTTTTCATGCATCACGTTTATGAGTTTGATGACCCTAACTGGTCAGGGTGGTGAGATTCAATATTCAACCAGATATAGATCAACATATGGGCTTCCTATGCACCCCTTTAAACATGGTTGTTAGCCACCAACTATGCCATCGTTTCAAGAATTCCGATGCTACCAAAATCAAATACGTGTCCAAGGGGTCCATTTGGCGACTATGCTATCTGGATATTTATTAAACGGCGATCAGAATCCATTCGTAAAAAGTGGTTCAATTTAGTTGAAAAGTATCTCAAATGATCAGTTATAGTTTGGCATACTAGTTCAGTTAACAGAGAATGTGGGTGGAAATTGATAAAGGTAATGAACTTTGATTGGTCATTCGTATAGGGGCCAATTTTGAAAATGCTTCAAATCTGATAAAAAATTGGTGTCAAAATGTTGGTATGAGCATGAGCCATCTGGAAATGTAAAGTTTCCATGATTTGTATTTTCGATTTGGTTTATCTTTAGGAAAGGACTTCGTAGTGCCCAAACCCATACAAACAATACAAACCTAGACAGACGATAACTTTACGGCACCGAATTTTACCACCTATTCTAACTAATGTTAGCCATGGGGAGTGAAAACTATATTTTCCCTCGGCCCCCACCCCCAATTGGGATCTCTTCAGATTCAAGATGGCAGCAAACGGACCCCTTGGGACCAATATTTGATTTGGTAACATAAAGATGTCGGCATCATTAGAGAATTTGCGGGTTTGCAGGTATGGGAACTCATGCGTAATCTGCTAGACTCTAATTATTAACGACTAAAATACTACCATAGTACATGGGAGGGAGTTTGGCAAGGGGGAGTTCCGGGAAATGTGCTTTACAGCTATACAGTATATCGGTCATGATGATAAGTTCTAAGGGGGGAAAAACCATCACGAAACAATTAAGCCTATTAAAAAACTTGTGCAGCACATGAAAAATTGATTTTACTATCCAAAAGTTCCATTCATAAGGACGGCAAATTTTAATCAAAATCACCTAAGAGCGCTATTTGGGCTAAACTAACTTGATGAGAAAACATTCTAAAGAATAATACGCAAAAAAGAAGACCTGAAAATTTTCTCAAAAAAATTGTTCAATTTGTTCATCATTTTCTTTGAAATTTTTGTCCGCCCAAATCCAGTGTACTGAAAGTAGGTATTCAAGATTTCCTAATTTTCCGTCTTTGTCTTCTTACTGAAATATCGACCCTTCTTTTGAGATAAATAAAAATTATACATAAATGACGCCGTAGTGTAATTTGATGTGTTTGATCAGATCCCGTCACAGCCAAACCAATTTTCTAAAATCGTGTTTTTTTACTGTACATAATGTTTGTTTGCACAATACGAATCGCTGGTGAAATAGCTAATCTCAATTTGATGTCCTTCATAAAGTCACAACTTTGTAACAAAATCCGCATTCTGTAATTCATTGCATTATTGCATAAACATATGAATACAGTTTACGCAAATCAAAATTCTTTCCACATCCTGAAACCTTTATTTTCATGAAAGATCCTGTAACTTTAGCCTAATTAGACCGAAATAGACAAACTAATGACGTCATCCCAATGGCATCTGATGTGACCTGCAGTGCAGGTAATGGACACCATTGATTTTACATATTATTCAAATAAAACAGCGACTAAGCATCAAAAACGCTCAAGATAAGTTTGGGTCATAAATCAATAGTTTATACTATTATCCTCATAGAATTTCGTTGAAAGCTGACTCAGAGATTTTGAAATCGATATTGGTGTGTGTGTATTAATTCAAAATAGTCATCTAAAACTAAAGAGATTCACCTAAATGCTACATTTAATAGTTAGAGATGACTTGGATTTTTCGTTTTTCATGCGTAACATTTATGCACAGTGTAACAGTGGGCCATCCGGATACTCGTGTATAACGAAAATTTCCGGATCCGGGATGTTAGAAAAATTATTATTTTCTATATGAAGCTTCCATTTGAGCTTAGTTATTTCACACACGATTAGTGTATGGACAGGCATTATGTATATGCAAAAAAACACGATTTGCAGACCTGGAGCTCGGATTAAAGCCTATTATCTGGGTTACGAATTTTTAAATCTAAGAACCGCTTTTTGAAATTACACTGTTTTTGGCAGCGGGTTGAATCCACCCACTCCGCCAAATTTTGAAGACATATGTATTCCAAAATTATCATGATATTACTAAGATGTATTGAAACTAAGGCTGTAATGTATCTGAGACAGAGATTGCCATTAGTAAATGTACGTAGCAGTTCCACAATTGCACACATTACTGCTTGGACATCAGGGACTCCCCAATGCTTTTGTGCTTGAATCCCCCATGCCCCAATCGAGCAGGTCGTGTCCTTCCCCCGGTGCCGTTTTTGAATTCGCTGTTGCTGTTAGGTTGGCATGTCCTACTCCCCCTGGCAGACATAAAACAATTTGCTCGTATAGGCAATTTTGTGCCAAGTGAAATCCGAAATAGCTGCACAAATCGACGTTTTCCTGACTACTTACTACTGGTCAGTTTTCGGACTTTAACACGGAAATAGGTGAGGATTAGATTAGTAACTCAATTTTTCGAAGCGCAGAATGCAGCCAAAACTCGCTGCCTGAGGTGATTAAAATTTCATGTCTCCGATTTGGAAGTCGTGATTTTTTTTATTACAACATCATGAAAACATGCGTCATGAGTGAGGCATGGAATGATTAGTCCAATAATTGTAACTTAATGGCATCATCTTTTAAATTTGGACATAACTTTGTGGGCCATTAGTTACAACTGTCTGTGGAGTTGCCAATGCCATTAACGGTTTGATGTTTTGAGATGCATATTTCCTAAATAAAAATAAACAATAATTTTCTTTGACATGTAAGCTAGGAGGTCGGACTTCCGCAAAGTCTCAATTTCTAATCTGGAATTGCGTGGGGAAGTACGGGTAATTTCTTACCTTGTAAACTGATTTGTAGGTCAAATCAATTGTTGCACAAAATCTCTCTGGAAAGTAGAAGTGTATCTTTCTACCATTACAATGATTTGTTGAATGAAGCTGTTTTAAGTACTTGAAAATAATTAGTGAAAATCGCATCGAATTTCACACACGAATCACACGCACGCCGCCATCTTGATTGCGAAACTATCGTACTTTCACTGAGTTACTATTTTCCATGCGGGGTAATCCAGATGCAGCAATGTGACCTGGGAAGAAAATCACCTGATTGAGTATGAAAAGTCCACACTTCTCGATTGAGACCAAACTCGACATCGATAAGCAAGTGAAATATACTTTTTGTTGCGTGAAGTTCGATCACATCAGTTAGTTTTTAACTCCAATTTTGTCGATAAAAAGGATTAAATTTCAATTTTATGACTTTTGGTCACAATTGGTTAAATGGCTTAAATGAAAAATTGGAGTTTTTTGGAGTACGTTTGAACTTGTTTTGGTGGCGGTGGAGCTGTCGCAAGCAGTCGACAAGCATGTTTGTAATGATGGTGCATTCCCAATGGCTTGCAAAATCCCGAAAAACGGGTTAGTAGTTTGCATTGGGGCGTGCCGTGGCGCGGGTAGTCAGCAGTGTTTACACTTTTTCTTTGCAAGAATTTCAACAACAATAAATTAATATTTTTGTCATTAATAAGAATGTTTGAATGAAATTGCATGATTTTTTTTTTGGGGGGGGGGTCAGTGCTAACAGATTGCTTTGACTTTTTTTTTATTTTTCCTCTGAGTGGTATAGCTGAAGTTGGGCAACTTCCCCCAGCCCCCTCTTTACCACCGTGTCCTTAACCTAGCTCTACTCCTCCCCCCTTCTTGACCATTTTTGTCCTCTCTTTCCCCTTCACCCCCACCCCCACCTCCCAAATTAGTGAACTAGTTTATGCATTTTTTGCCACGAACTGTTCATAATCTTTCCAGTTTTCCCTTGGCTTTGAGAATCACTACCCCCTCTTGTTGGCCCCAGAGGAAAATGGTCTGGTATGCTATGCTGTTTTATTCATTTTCTTCATTGTTACTTTAGTTTAGGCATTATTGTCTCTCCCATTCTTTCTGTATTTATGTTTTACTGTTCCGCAACAAACAGGAATATATATTTTTTTTTGTATCCAATTTAGGAATCATGGCTAATAGTGACTCTGGGTCTGAACATGAAGGAAATGACTCCTCTGGCAAGCCTACATATTCCCAAATAGGTATTTATATGTATCAAACTAGGTTAGGTACAGGGTGGTGCCAAGGGGTTGACCACACCCCCCTAAGTTGCCAAATTCAGAAAACAGGGGTTTCAGCAATATATTGTGTTTAAATTAGGGAGTTTTACCCATAGGAAGTTAAGCGTGTAATTTCCCCTCCTAAGATTTTTACCCTGGTGCCGTCGGCCGCCCTGATATGTACATTCCGTTCATACACAAATTCGAAATATGTTTGCCAAAATTAGATTTTTAAGCCGCTGCTGATGAGAATCTTCTAGTTTAATTCACTTTTAACTTTAAGTTACTAGAGACATCTGGCCATACATAAGGATGTAAAATTTTCCCTGGTTTACCACGGTAATTGCAAAAGTGTGATCAAAAGTGTTGGAATTTTGTTATTGCTTTCAACATACCCACTCCATTACGCATTCCGAACATGATTCGCGTTCAGAAATAGATTCTGATGAACAAAATATTCCAGACTCTCCAAAATCAGACCGTCCTGGTGTAAGCAGTGAGACACCATTTCATATATAGTGGAAACAGCTGAGTCAGCATCACTGATCAACAGACAGAAGACACTGATTCAGATAAGCCCTGTTTATCCCCAATACACCACAGACAGTGATGAGCTGGAAAGTGCACCATACAAACAATTCCAACAGTGAGCTACCCCTCGCTTCAGGTGTACATGTAATCCCCATCCCCGAGACCAACAGCAGAGCCTTCCAGACAGCCTGATGAGCCAGGAGTTTCTCAATACAAAATAATTCCAGAGAGTGAGGGGTCCACAATTAGAGTGTTAAGACATCCCCGAGACCAACACATAGCTCCTTGGAGACAGCTGCAGTTCAGGAGGTAAGTTATAGTGCAGGGAAAATGCCCCTGGGGAAAATTCATTGCAGTAGGGCATTAGTAATTGCATTCAAAAGGATGTATGTCAAAAAAGGAACATGTACATTGTGGTGTGTTCATGCAAAATAAGAAATTATTGACTGTGATGTGTACATAAAATAAGTAGTGGACAGAGTAAGTGGATACGGAAGTGAAATGACCTGATGTATTGCATTTTCGTCTCACCATTTTAAGTTGTGCAATGTCATTTTTCTCTCTAGCATTTAAAGGATACCCACACAGAGTCTCCACTTGAAGGACTACATAATGGAGAATAAAGAACCTCAAACGAAAATTGATGAGTTTGAACGTTGAACTGGACAGGTACAAACAAAATTGTACTGTGATGCAACGAAAGTATCCTTTCCAATAGACCTTCTTTATGTTGGATTAAACCTACAGTTACATTTCTTGTACGGTTGAAACATTACACTATATAACATGTTGGACTGGGATTGAAACTATATGACAGCACACATATATAGGGTAGTATTTTAACCATCATGAGTAGAATCGAGTGGATCAGTCCTTTTTTCAGAAATCTGACACACACACGCACAGCCTGCACTTGATGAAAGGACTTCTTCATGAGAATTAAAAAAGAAACTCAAACGTAAAATTGATGAGTTGACATTTGAACTGGAAAGGTGAAAAAAATTGGAAAGTAGAAAAAAAAGTATTCTTTGCAAAGTATACTCTTTATGTAGGATTAAAACCAATACATTTCTTGTAAGGGTTAGAAACCATTTGACACCATAACATGTACATGTAGGTGGAATTGAACATGAGCACAGCACATTTATACATATTTACAACCGAGTAGAATCTAGTGTATCAGTCTTTGTCAGAAATCTGACACACACACACAGAGCCTGCACTTGAAGGACTACTTAATGAGAATAAAGAACTCAAACAAAAAAAATTGATGACAAACTTTGAACTGGAAAGATGCAAAAAAAATTGTACTTGTGAATGCAGCAAAAGGTAACCTTTGCAAGGTATACTCATATAGGATTGGAACTTTTACACTATACATGTAGAATAAGATTGAAACCATTCACACTGCACATTTTATAGGCGAGTATTTACATCTTGAGTAGAATCTAGTTTATCAGTCTTTGTCAGAAATCTTTGAAAATCAAAATGAAGAACAAAGAAGTTGTACAGAAATTTCACATGTCTAATTCAGACTTGGTGGCATTTTTAGTAGAAAAGCATGCTGTGACACCTGAATTACAACCAACTAAAGGTGCCTACTTCAATCTTATAAAGAAATTCAGAAACGACTATCGGAATATTGCAAAGAACAAAAAAAAACCTGGTGGTCAAGAAAAAGTAGACATGTTTTTAGAGGAGGACTTCATCTTTCCAACCAAAAGTGTTCGGCCACCTCCACCTCCCCCACCACCCCCACCGCCCATTCATACTGTTGAGACACAGACACAGATTGCTGGGGCTACACCATCAGAGTTTGTTAAAAACCAAAATCAAATTTTGAAAGGAAAAGTGAAAAGTCAGAACCTTGAACTCAAGAGGAAATCTTCACAGATTTCATACTTGGAAAATAAAGAAGAGAAACTACAGAGCAAGCTGACAAAGAGAAGAAGGAAAGAAAGTGAAGCAAAAGCTGAAGCTGTTGTTCTGGAAGAGAAGTTAAAAGAGACTAAAGTTGAATTAGGTGACACAATGGATGAAAATGAGTGGCTTAGAGATATGGTTCAAGAAGAATTAACAACTGTAGATGATGGTGGTAACTATACAGTACAGATGAAGGAATGTGTATGTGAATTGTTAAGCTATAATGTGCCCACAGGCCAAATTCCCAAAGTAGTAGAGAGTGTCCTGAAGCTTGCAGGGAGAAAGGCTACTAAATTGCCCAGCAAATCCACAATCAATGAGTGGAATGTAATGAGACTTTCTATTTCACAGCAGCAGTTGGCTGAGGAGCTGCCAGAGACCTCTCATATGGGCCTATTAAGTGACGAGACCTCAAAATTTGGTAAAAAATACCAGGGATTTCATGCAGCAGATGAAACTGGAAGATTGTATGTGCTGGGTCTCAGAAACATTACCTCAAAATCCGGCCAGGACGTACTCTCAACCTTTCAACAGATTTTGCGAGACATTGAGGACAAAACCATGGATAGTGATAGTGAAGTTGCCAAAACAATTCTTACCAAAATCACAAGTACCATGTCCGACCGTGCATCAACCCAAATAAAATTTAACACATTACTGGAAGAGTATAGGCAAGAAATACTACCGGAGACAATTTCAAATTATGAACATCTTTCAGACTCCCAACGGAAATCACTTGGCCAGCTTTGCAACTTTTTTTGTGGTCTTCACGCACTCGTACATTTGGCTGAGACAGCTTCTGCAGCATTGCTAGAAACTGAAAGTGCAGTTTTTGATGAAGCCCCAGTTTTTGACAAGTCATTCAAATCAAAATCGGAACCGGGGACCACCCGGTTAATTAGGACAGCATGCAAGGCATTCGCAGTTGGAGCTGATGAAAAGAGCGGATGTCATGGGCCATTCATGGAATTTGTGAGACCATCCCTGAAAGAAAAGGGGTTTACCAGACTTCCTTTAGAAGAGTTCAGAGGCAATCGGTTTAATATTTTATTTCAGAACGCCTCTGGTGTGTTCTACTTGGCCCAAGATATGATCTCATACTTAGAAGGTGGTGCAGAAAACAGACTTCTCAAGGCCGTCCTGTTTGACTTACAGGTAGAGCAATATTTGGCCGGTTGCAAAGCCCTTGGACTGGTTATCATATTAATCACCATGCCACTGTGGGCTTCGATAGATTAAGAAGACACCACAATACATCTACTGGATATTGGAGAAGATACCAAAGAGGGTAATTGATTTCATGAGTCCGCAAGCAGACGCGTTCAAGAGTTCATGCGTGGAGAAGAAAGCACCTCTCATTCACAAACACACATGATGTGGAAAGAGGGTCATCTATAAGCATTTAATTGTGGAAATGGGACCATGACCAAAAGTAGCTGTTAAATTTTAGAAGTCATGTTACCCGCAATGGCTCGACTTCTGCAACGCAATTCGTCTGTGACATCTGGAGGGGGGAAAGTGGAGCGAAACATTCCCCCAGAAATGAGAGAACAACTTACTGGGTTACCAAAAACACAACAAGTTCTCGGAATCAATATTTGGACATCTAGACAGATTCTCAGAGAGAAGCCAACTACACACCATAGCCGCGAGGCGTACAATCCTGTTTGTACCATAACAAGACTTGCAGGTATGGTGGATGAGAAGTTCCCCAGCAGAGAAACGGCCAGGATCTCAGCAGTGCAAGTAATCAGTCCAAAGATACCAGAAAAGGCTTTTAAGCAACGTCGCAGGAAATACAGGCATCCCAGCGTGCCTAACGTCCTGCACCTCAACTCAAACATGCTGAAGAGTTACACTAAAACGTGTAAAAAGAAAGAGAAAAACAGACCTTAGACCTCCTGTACTGGGTTTGGGCACTCAGAAAAAACATGTAGCGAGTACATGTCAACACTTACTAAGAAATCAGTAAGTTATTGACTCAAAGCCCGTGATTTCCGTCACAATGTCTTGAAACAAGTTCCACATACCCCAGACAAAAAAACGGTGCCTTTACAAAGAAGGAAGGTTTTGAATCCTGATGAAGCTAAAAAATAACCTCAAGAGTGCGTAATCAGAGAGGCTTATCAAGCTGAACCAGGGACCAAGTGTGGTGAATGGTGAAAGTGGAAGTACCCTCTGTGGGTGGCAGAAGAATAAAGCATCTATGTGCCATGATGATGATGAACAAGAATGGTTCCCTGGCAAAGTTGTCTCTCAGGTTGGCTAAATTTTCAGGGTACCGCGTACCGTGAAGTTCCAAGCACAGCACAGTTCCGAGATAATCTGGCCAATAATACAAAAGTTTTGATCACAATTTTTCATACTAATTTGTGTTAATTATTTAACCTCTACTAACCTTGTTAGTATTTCTCAAGTTCACATAATATTAGGAATATGCATTCTTAAAATGTTCATTTCGTTATGTTCAAGTATCTAATGTGATTTGTCTACTCAATAAATAATTTACCCAATGAAGCTTAAGGGAACACTAAAGAAAACTGCATTGTTAAGAATATTATATTCCTGTCATTTTGTTGAATCTTTAATATATTTCTTGTACCTGATTTTAAATGTTGTTTTTTTTTCATTATTGATTTGAATGTTTATTGATGTAGTGTTTATTCAGGCAGTTTTTCTCTCATTTATAATACACTTTTTGCATGCTCATGTGTTAATTTTAAAGGCCTTGTTAATCAAAGCACAAGCTGTTTCTGCGCTGCTCATCGCTGCTCCTGCACCTCATTTAACACATAAGAATGAATGAGAAAAATGAGTAAGAAAGGAAAATTTGTGTTTTTAAAGCCACAAGCTGATAGAAATATGTATCATACTATTTCTTGTCTTTATGTGAAACAGGTACCTGGATACCCATAATGGTGATAAGCGTTAAATTTGATTCGATGGACCAAAATCACGCCTTCCAGTTGTTGGAAGATTACCGAAAAGGAGATTCCAGATTGTTGTATAACAACTTAGAAAAGGTACTAGATTCTATGTTGCCGGGAAATATAATGTCTAATTGATTGGTTTTCCAAACACCTGAATGGGCTTCGTCTCAAGTGGAAATTAATTTTAATACCATTAGTATCTGTGTTTTTGGTACTGCATATAATACAATAAAGTATAGCTTCACTATACCTGAAGCTATTGAGCCATATCATACATCAATGGATTTCTTGTGAATTCTTTTTTGAAGTGAATACCAAAGACTTATTTATCACATGTAGATTTACAATTTTTTTAATATATTAAGTTGGCACTGCAGTGAGAATTTTTTTTATGTTATTATTTGTCAATATGTAAAACATTGTATGGTTTCAACGTTATAAAAGTTTACTGCCTCTGATAAGGAGGCCTTCCAATAAGGAATAAAAAATAGAGCTCAATGTGCTTTTTGCAAGAGCACGTGTAAGTTAGGCTTTTTGCCCTTTGACCTCAACAGTGGGTCATATGAAGAGATCACCATAGAATTTTCTCTTATCCTTCGAGATTACAAGTGCACTCTTTTAGATTTGCCATTTAACCTGTTTTAAGTGTTTACACAACACTAAATGTTTTTGAAACCCTGTCTGTCCCCAGGATGATCCTTGAACCCTGTGTCCCTAGATTGACCTTTGACCCCCCAAAGCACACCCCATAAACAATAGGCATAGCTCATTCAAATAACAGACCAAGTTCAATGCATGCTATTGTAGCACAAGAACCGGTTTTAAAAATTTGACAATTTTGGAACTCTGTGACCCCTATGTGAACTTGAACACCAAAACAAAGCACACTGCATATAGCTGGTGTCCAGGTGGTAATACTCTGACCTCTGATGACCAAACTCACTCAAAGCATTAAGGAGGAGTTCAAGTTTTATAAGAAAGAAGAAAGACGAAGAAGAGACAGCAAAAAATACAAGTTGGGCGAAAATGCGTACTTAAAATTGGTCAAAATGGTGTTGCGCCAAAAAAATTTTATGTTTAAAAATCATAACTCGTCATTTTTTTAGCTATTGAGCTCATTTTTGTGACCCATTGTGTTTCTTTTTTGATGCTCTTTCCAGAAAATCACCAAATTTGTTGGGGTTTGTAAAAAATTGCAAAAAGTGCTAGGTGGTTATTCCCTAGTATAGCATCTCTAGAGTCGTAAAATAATTGTTTACCAATTTGTAACCGATGCTACAATTTGTTCCCAAAAAAGTTCATGAATCATGTCAACATGTACACAAGCATCTCTAGATTTTATGTAGAATAATAAGCGATTCACGATCTCAGATCAAGATGCATTGTGGGTAATAATCCGACGATCTTTTTGTAGATTTAAACAAAACGAGGTATGTACAATTTCATGTGGTGAACTTTGCCATTTTCACAAAATTATCTCTTACTTCGTTTTATGACTATGCGGTCTCAATTCACTTCTTGAATGTGATTAAAGGGGCATTTCGTGAGCCACAGCATCATTCCCCCCGACTTACCTAAAGATGTTGAGATTTTTACATCATTGAACGTTTTTGCCTTATGTATCCATGTGTGCCCAATTCTACGTGCAAGTTCGGTCGCATCTGTAGATATTCGCAATTTTGTATTTTGTCTAAACGGAACGAAATTACAGCACAGAGCCTCTGGTGACCGGGGGAACGAGCAATGGCTGGAAAACATTAAAAACAGCAAGATCGGTCGTCAGCTCCAATTTTGTGAATTAACTTTTCTCAAGGATACTAGTGATCAATGAATATGAAATAAAAAACGGAGGTGTGAAATCACGAAGATGGCACTTTAAATACGTTGATATGATTATGACATACAAAATGAAAAAGGATTAAACCTGTTTTAAAAAACCCGAGTTTAATAATTTTTGTTGAAAACGGCAAAAGTTCACCATTTGAAATTGTACAGTAGCCTCGTTTTGGTTATCTACAAAAAGATCGTCGGATTATTACCCAACAATGCATCTTGAACTGAGATCTTGAATGGCTATTGTCTTACCAATTTGTAACCGATGCTAACCAATTTGTTCCCAAAAAGGTCATGTCAACAGTACACAGGCTGCCAAAAAATTTGCAGCCCAATGTAGAACACAACAAGGGTAAGTTTCACCTGAAAATTCATAATGTGAATTTTAACTCTGGAACAATGGTTATCACATGATGAAGAAGACTCTCAAGAATGCCTACAATATTAATGTTTATTGCAAATAATGAATATTTAAGCCATTTTGCAGCTGTAAAGTTAGAGCGGAAGCTGTATGTGTGTACTTGGCTTAAATGGCACTTTCAGTAGTAACACCCCAACTCGTCAATGATAGATAGTCTATGATAAACAGTATGAGCCATAAAAAAGTTATGAAGAATCTCTCTTCATCATTAATGGGCATTTTTCAGGAATGCATTAATATTTTGACTTCATTCAAGAACATTCTACCAATTTAATGATTTTCTTTAAAGATGACCTGGTCTGCTTTCATAATATCATGCTTGAGGATTTTTTAATAGTGGCTACACATGTCTCTATTCATCATGTTTTGTCGATTTGGGTTGCAAATCAGCGCATTCAAGGAGTGCACATTCCCTTTATGGTGCATTCCCTCCAGGGTTGGCCGGTAAAAACCCCGAGCGGTTAAACGGCCCGGTTCAACCTGGTTCAAAACGAGTTTAAACCGCAATGTTTATGGCGCCTATTTGGCAAAAAACTGGCAAAAACATGAATTTTGTTCACAAAATTGCTTTTTAAATTTTCAGAAAGCAATGTAATTGTTGGTTTTATATTAACTCTGTATAAGTCAGAACCTATAAATTTTACAGAACAAAAGTGGTAATTAAAAGTACATTATAAACTACAACTTTTGGCTTGATTATTACATATGATGCATACAGTTTGATCTACATGTAGTCATACTGGCAAACTTACTCTGAGTAACCTTGAGTGGAAAATGGAAAATGGACTGAAAATCAACATGTAGGCTTA